>JAUCBJ010007338.1:0-89449 GCA_032718475.1 Nemertoderma westbladi
TGCACACGGACCCAAATGGTTGCAGATACTTTGCACACTGACCCAAGGGATGTCATATACTTTGCACACGGACCCAAAAGATGTCAGATACTTTGCACACGGACCCAAATGTTAGCAGATACTTTGCACACGGACCCAAATGGTTGCAGATACTTTGCACACTGACCCAAGGGATGTCATATACTTTGCACACGGACCCAAAGGATGTCATATACTTTGCACACGGGCCCAAAGGATGTCAGATACTTTGCACACGGACCCAAAGGATGTCAGATACTTTCCACACTGACCCAAAAGATGTAAGATAATTTGCACACGGACCCAAAGGATGTCATATACTTTGCACACGGACCCAAAAGATGTCAGATACTTTGCACACGGACCCAAATGTTAGCAGATACTTTGTACACGAACCCAAAGGATGTCAGATACTTTGCACACGGACCCAAAGGATGTCAGATACTTTCCACACTGACCCAAAATATGTAAAATAATTTGCACACGGACCCAAAGGATGTCATATACTTTGCACACGGACCCAAATATTGGCAGATACTTTGCACACGGACCCAAAGGATGTCAGATACTTTGCACACGGACCCAAATATTGGCAGATACTTTGAATACGGACCCAAATGTTGGCAGATACTTTGCACACGGACCCAAAGGATGTCAGATACTTTGCACACGGACCCAAAAGATGTCTGATACTTTGCACACGGACCCAAATGTTGGCAGATACTTTGAATACGGACCCAAATGTTGGCAGATACTTTGCACACGGACCCAAAGGATGTCATATACTTTGCACACGGACCCAAAAGATGTCAGATAGTTTGCACTCGGACCCAAAGGATGTCAGATACTTTGCACACGGACCCAAATGGTTGCAGATACTTTGCACACGGACCCAAAGGATGTCAGATACTTTGCACACGGACCCAAATGGTTGCAGATACTTTGCACACGGACCCAAAGGATGTCAGATACTTTGCACACGGACCCAAATGTTGGCAGATACTTTGCACACGGACCCAAAGGATGTCAGATACTTTGCACACGGACCCAAAAGATGTCTGATACTTTGCACACGGACCCAAATGTTGGCAGATACTTTGAATACGGACCCAAATGTTGGCAGATACTTTGCACACGGACCCAAAGGATGTCATATACTTTCCACACAGACCCAAAAGATGTCAGATAATTTGCACACGGACCCAAATGGTTGCAGATACTTTGCACACGGACCCAAAGGATGTCAGATACTTTGCACACGAACCCAAAGGATGTCAGATAATTTGCACACGGACCCAAAAGATGTCAGATACTTTGCACTCGGAACCAAAGGATGTCAGATACTTTGCACACGGACCCAAAGGATGTCAGATACTTTGCACACGGACCCAAATGGTTGCAGATACTTTGCACACGGACCCAAATGTTGGCAGATACTTTGTACACGAACCCAAAGGATGTCAGATACTTTGCACACGGACCCAAATGATGTCAGATACTTTGCACACGGACCCAAAGGATGTCAGATACTTTGCACACGGACCCAAAGGATGCCAGATACTTTGCACACGGACCCAAATGGTTGCAGATACTTTGCACACGGACCCAAAGGATGTCAGATACTTTGCACACGGACCCAAAGGATGTCAGATACTTTGCACACGGACCCAAATGGTTGCAGATACTTTGCACACGGACCCAAATGTTGGCAGATACTTTGTACACGAACCCAAAGGATGTCAGATACTTTGCACACGGACCCAAAGGATGTCAGATACTTTCCACACGGACCCAAAAGATGTAAGATAATTTGCACACGGACCCAAATATTGGCAGATACTTTGCACACGGACCCAAAGGGTGTCATATACTTTGCACTCGGAACGAAAGGATGTCAGATACTTTGCACACGGACCCAAAGGATGTCAGATACTTTGCACACGGACCCAAATGGTTGCAGATACTTTGCACACTGACCCAAGGGATGTCATATACTTTGCACACGGACCCAAAGGATGTCATATACTTTGCACTCGGAACCAAAGGATGTCATATACTTTGCACACGGACCCAAAAGATGTCAAATACTTTGCACACGGACCCAAAGGATGTCAGATACTTTGCACACGGACCCAAATGTTGGCAGATACTTTGTACACGAACCCAAAGGATGTCAGATACTTTGCACACGGACCCAAAGGATGTCAGATACTTTGTACACGAACCCAAAGGATGTCAGATACTTTGCACACGGATCCCAAGGATGACATATACTTTGCACACGGACCCAAATGGTTGCAGATACTTTGCACACTGACCCAAGGGATGTCATATACTTTGCACACGGACCCAAAGGATGTCATATACTTTGCACACGGACCCAAAGGATGTCAGATACTTTGCACACGGACCCAAATGTTGGCAGATACTTTGTACACGAACCCAAAGGATGTCAGATACTTTGCACACGGACCCAAAGGATGTCAGATACTTTGCACACGGACCCAAATGTTGGCAGATACTTTGCACACGGACCCAAGGGATGTCATATACTTTGCATACGGACCCAAAGGGTGTAATATACTTTGCACTCGGAACCAAAGGATGTCAGATACTTTGCACACGGACCCAAATGTTGGCAGATACTTTGCACACGGACCCAAGGGATGTCATATACTTTGCATACGGACCCAAAGGGTGTAATATACTTTGCACACGGACCCGAAGGATGTCAGATACTTTGCACACGGACCCAAATGGTTGCAGATACTTTGCACACGGACCCAAAGGATGTCAGATACTTTGCACACGGACCCAAATGTTAGCAGATACTTTGCACACGGACCCAAACGATGTCATATACTTTGCACACGGACCCGAAGGATGTCAGATACTTTGCACACGGACCCAAATGGTTGCAGATACTTTGCACACTGACCCAAGGGATGTCATATACTTTGCACACGGACCCAAAGGATGTCATATACTTTGCACACGGGCCCAAAGGATGTCAGATACTTTGCACACGGACCCAAAGGATGTCAGATACTTTCCACACTGACCCAAAAGATGTAAGATAATTTGCACACGGACCCAAAGGATGTCATATACTTTGCACACGGACCCAAAAGATGTCAGATACTTTGCACACGGACCCAAATGTTAGCAGATACTTTGTACACGAACCCAAAGGATGTCAGATACTTTGCACACGGACCCAAAGGATGTCAGATACTTTCCACACTGACCCAAAAGATGTAAGATAATTTGCACACGGACCCAAAGGATGTTATATACTTTGCACACGGACCCAAATATTGGCAGATACTTTGCACACGGACCCAAAGGATGTCAGATACTTTGCACACGGACCCAAATGTTGGCAGATACTTTGAATACGGACCCAAATGTTGGCAGATACTTTGCACACGGACCCAAATGTTGGCAGATACTTTGAATACGGACCCAAATGGTTGCAGATACTTTGCACACGGACCCAAAGGATGTCAGATACTTTGCACACGGACCCAAAAGATGTCTGATACTTTGCACACGGACCCAAATGTTGGCAGATACTTTGAATACGGACCCAAATGTTGGCAGATACTTTGCACACGGACCCAAAGGATGTCATATACTTTGCACACGGACCCAAAAGATGTCAGATAGTTTGCACTCGGACCCAAAGGATGTCAGATACTTTGCACACGGACCCAAAGGATGTCTTATACTTTGCACACGCACCCAAAGGATGTCATATACTTTGCACACGGACCCAAAGGATGTCATATACTTTGCTTCAATAACTTCAATTTTGAAAATGTCTTGGATTGGAATCTATCAAATGAAAGAAAAATGTATATTCATACAGTCATAATGAGGATTAAAGATTAATATGAGAGAGAAGAGGAAGAATTTAATACACAAAGATAAACGGATAACTAATCAAGAACTATTTCCAAGTCCTTGATCGTATAATCTGTCATCAATTCAGTTGATATGAATAGAAAGAATCATAACTACTGTATATTGTGGAAATTAGACGCAGTGTAGTCTTGTAGTAATTAGACAGTTGCGTTCTGTATATTGTGGTATTTAGACGTTAATGAAGTCTTGTGGTAACTAGACACTGAGTATTAATAACTACTGTATATTGTGGCAATTTACGCAGTGTAGTCTTTTGGTAATTATACACTTGAGTTCTATATATTGTGGTAATTAGACGCAGTGAAGTCTTGTGGTAATTAGACACTTGAGTTCTATATATTGTGGTAATTAGACGTTAGTGAAGTCTTGTGGTAATTAGACACTTGCGTTCTGTATATTGTGGTAATTAGACGTTGTTAGTGAAGTCTTGTGGTAATTAGACACTGAGTATTAATAACTACTGTATATTGTGGTAATTAGACGCAGTGAAGTCTTGTGGTAATTAGACACTGAGTATTAATAACTACTGTATATTGTGGTAATTAGACGCAGTGAAGTCTTGTGGTAATTTAGACACTTGAGTTCTATATAATTGTGGTAATTAGACGTTAGTGAAGTCTTGACTCTGCAGAAAGGGAGTAATTCCACTCCACCTTCTTATTGCTAATAGAATATGAACGAATGGTCTCACTCAATTATGTTCCGGATAAGTTGAATGAAAGAGATGAAAGGGATTCTGACTTTTAAGAATTGAAATATAAATTGTCTAAACACTATTTTTTAAAATATACAAATAAATTTAAATATTGTATTCTTGATATCCATTATGTAATATTTTAATATGTAACAATGCAATATTAACAGTATTGTTCATTGGCGCTAATGATACAAAAATATCTATCATTACGAAACAATTATTTTGGAAAAACAATGCTTTCAAAAAATTGATATATACTGAATTTTTTCAAAACCACATAAACGCCAAATCAATTTTGTATACTTTAATTGTATTTTATCAAATCGGCAATATAAATTATAGTACACTGGGACTTGTTTGCATCTACTTCACTAATTTCAGATTTTAATAGGTGTTTTTTTTGGTTTATGAAATATGAGGTCAACGGCGTTTATGGGGTTATGAAAAAATACCGACGATGTATGCTTTGTCGGTTTTTAATTTTAATTTAAATTTAATTTTAATGTAATGTAATTTTATTTTTATTTTTATAATTAATATGCACGAACTGTAAATTAACTATAATTTTAACAATTTTACAAAGTTTACCTGAATACCATTATCTGTATTTTTATTATAAAAGTACTGTATATATAGGCCTACACTACTTATTAGTGTACTTTGCCAGATATGTGTTCATTTTATTTTAATCTACTGTACATGTGCAAAAATTAATATTTTATTGTTATTCTGGCGATATTAATAACAGAACACAACATAACTAACTTACTGTGTTGGCCTCCAGATCCCAACCGTTTGACTCTTGTCAGCTTCTAGTGCGGTTTTGTCACACGCTGTCCCGGCTGGTATCTTATAGTGCAGGTAGTGATGGACTGGCTCCTGGGTTCTGGCCATAGGCTGATAGGGGAGGGCGGGGCCCGTCTAATAACTAGAGTTTGTTTGACCTTAACGTTAATGGTCATAGTTATCTGATTGCACTGATACTGGTCAGCTGGTAGCACTGTGCAGCTGTGGGTGGGTTGGGTAGCGCAGTAGCGTGCCAGGGTCAGCGTGTGGCAATTGTTACTGCATAAGCATACTGTGTTATGGTCCTTGCGTCCGCGGTGTTATTATATTTTATACTTGTAATGGATCGACGAATATCTTCAGGTTTGGAATCGGCATTATCGGTAGACAATCCGGACAGAACCGGATATTCTCTCAGCAAAACGCGGACATCTACTCAAACTCCACCACCAGAATACCGTTCCTCTAAAAACACCGTTGAAAACTCCCAATCAACGCCAACGAAAAATCTCCATTCAACGGCATCGCCGAACCGAGATTCGACATCACAAAAATTTCAGGATTCACAATCTCCTACACCGCCGAAATACAGAGATTTAAATTCCCCGCCACTGCGGGATTCACCCTCGCCAAACTCCTCAATTCCAATTTCTCCCCTATCTAACCTGTGGGAATCCAACTCAGTTTCATCGGATGGCGACGATCAGATAAAAACAATCTACAACCCGTTTCAGTTAGTAGACAGTTCGGAACGACTCCTCATTAGCGACAAACAGGAATTCTCTCGTCTGATTAGCTGCAATACACCGCCGCGACCGGTAAAAGTTCTATCGATATTTGGCAACACCGGCGACGGTAAGTCCCACACACTCAACCACTGTCTGTTTAACGGTGAGGAAGTGTTCCACACCAGTAGCGATCAACTCTCGTGCACCGTCGGTGTCTGGTGCTGCTACGATCCGGTTAGCAACCTTGCGGTGCTCGACACAGAGGGGTTGCTAGGGGTTACAACTAACAGCAACCAACGGACGCGGTTGCTACTTAAAGTCCTTGCCATTTCCGATATCATTGTTTACCGGACGCGGTCTGACCGTCTCCATAGCGACCTTTTCGGTTTCCTAGGTGATGCCTCTCTTGCCTATATGCGGCACTTCGCACCCGAACTGAAGGCTTTGGCGGATAAACATAACCTGGAGGGGCCGCTGTCGGTGTTGGGGCCCTCGGTTGTTGTGTTCCACGAAACGAGTCACACTAATGTACTGGGGGAGGAAGGAGAGGGGAACGTTGGAGGCGGAACGGGTGGGAAGGCAGGAGGAACGGGTGGGAAGGCAGGCGGATCTGGTGGGAAGGTAAGTGGAACGGGTGGGAACGCGACAGGAACGGGTGGGAACGCGATAGGAATGGGTGGGATGACAAGCGGAGCGGGTGAGGACGCGATAGGAACAGACAGACAGTTTCATACGATCAACCTTAAGGCCCCTGAGACCCAGCTACTGGAGCGGTTCGCCGATCTGGGCTACTCTCTGGAGGCCTTCAGTAGCGTCTCATACGTGGGAACGCGGACGCGGAACGCACCCACCGACTTCTCGGGCCTTCGGAACCTCGTTCTCCAACTCGCCGCTAATAACAGCGTACGAACCGCCAGGTCGGTATCTCAGTAGATACAATAATATCCTCATATATTTTATCCTCTAGAATGGAAATAACTAATTAATAAATTAATACGTCTCAGATTTTATTTACGATTTCACTGCGAGGCGATTTATAAAGGAGAACTATAATCTTATCAGGCGTTCGATTATTTAATTAATTAATATTTAAATTTTTAATTAAAACAAAGGCTTAAAATAATTAAATGCTACTAGATTATCAACCGTCTTATAATGTCACCGGCCGTATAAAGTTACACATTACAATTCCAAAACATTCCTTTTTGAGGCTCCGGTAAGGGTTTTATACTTAAAAATTTTTATTCTTGTACTTTAACCTTTCTAGGTTTCCCTCGGTTATTTTCCAAGCTTTACAGCAACTAAACGATAAGTTTAGCGGCGATATAGACTCCCAGACAAGGAGCACCTTCCCCGAGGAGTACTTCACCTGCCAGACGCGCTGTCTCGCGTGCGACAGACCTTGCGCTCTCAGCATGAACCATCGCCTAGACGACGTGTCGCATAGCAACCGCGACCGGTGTCGCTTCATCCACCAGTACAACAACCGGGTGTATCTATGCAACGGTTGCTACGGTAACGGTACCGAGAGTCTGGTGGTTCCCCGGACCAGCTCCAAGTCGGACGGCCAATGGCTTGGGTTGGCTATGTACGCCTGGTCCGGCTACGTTCTAGAATGCAGTAACTGCGGGATTATATACCGGTCGCGTCGCTACTGGTACGGGAACCCAGAGCCGCTAGAGGCGTCTGTTCGGGCGGACACGCGCCACGCGTGGGCCGACAGCGCCGAGTTCCCGGGGGCCGCGCAGAACGCGGCGCGGCAGCTGTTGGACGCGCTCCATACGGTGGTCGCGGAACCGAGCAGGGCCGTCGCTGATTGGCTGACGGATCGCGTGGCCCCCGTCTATTGGGTGCCTAACTCCGCTATACGCGGTTGTCAGCGTTGTGGCGCGCCGTTAAGCTCCGCCTCCGCGCGGCACCACTGCCGACGGTGCGGCGCGGGATTCTGCGGCGAGTGTTCGGACTACCGGTGCGCGGTGCCGGAACGGGGGTGGGGCGAGGAACCAGTGCGAGTCTGTCGGGGTTGCTACGAGGTTGCTACGGGGACCGAGGTTGCCCGTAGCAACGCGCCCTCGGAGGTCGTTGACCCCCCGCCGACCGCTCGGAAGGTCACCGAGGTCGTCCAATCAGCGGTCTCCGCGGTGGCGGCCGTTATCGACTACCCCAAGGCGTATCTGGTGGACTCGGCCAGACCGGACTACTGGATCCCGGATGCCGAGGTCACAGACTGCCCCGGGTGCTCGGTTGCTATGGATACCGGGATGAAACACCATTGCCGCGCGTGCGGCGGCGTTTATTGCGACGGATGTACACGGGGTCGAACAGCTGTCCCAACCCGCGGGTGGGACTACCCAGTTCGGGTCTGCGATAAATGTTTATCTAAATAACTTAGTTGTTATTTTAGTTCTATTTTATTATGATTAAGTAATTTCTATTTAATTTGATGCAATGCGAACTGCACATTTTTTATTCGTGGTTTTTAACTGTAATATATTGCAATTATTGTTGTACCTATACTAAATAAATACAATATGATTTAAATTTAATACGAGTGGTTCCACATTTTATATGCTTTTTTTTCTATTTTGTTTGTATTGAAATATTTCGCCACTTAGCGAGGCAATTATGGGAAATGGTTATTAAATATTTAATTAACACGTTAGCTGCGTCTCAGAACCACTGGTTCTTTATAACTGCGGTTTGTGCGCCGGTGAACCAACGGGCACCGAACTACCTAGGTTGTATGAGATTGACACGCGGGTTGTAAGACCAACCAGCACCGAACTACCTAGGTTGTATGAGATTGATATGCGGGTTGTAAGACCAACTGGCAACGAACTACGTAGGTTCTATGAGATTGACATGCGGGTTGTAAGACCAACTGGCACCGAACTACGTAGGTTCTATGAGATTGACATGCGGGTTGTAAGACCAACTGGCACCGAACTACGTAGGTTCTATGATATTGACATGCGGGTTGTAAGACCAACCAGCACCGAACTACCTAGGTTGTATGAGATTGACATGCGGGTTGTAAGACCAACTAGCACCGAACTACCTAGGTTGTATGATATTGACATGCGGGTTGTAAGACCAACCAGCACCGAACTACGTAGGTTGTATGAGATTGACACGCGGGTTGTAAGAACAACTGGCACCGAACTACCTAGGTTGTATGAGATTGACACGCGGGTTTTAAGACCAACCAGCACCGAACTACCTAGGCTGTATGAGATTGACATGCGGGTTGTAAGACCAACTGGCACCGAACTACGTAGGTTCTATGATATTGACATGCGGGTTGTAAGACCAACCAGCACCGAACTACCTAGGTTGTATGAGATTGACATGCGGGTTGTAAGACCAACTGGCACCGAACTACGTAGGTTCTATGATATTGACATGCGGGTTGTAAGACCAACCAGCACCGAACTACCTAGGTTGTATGAGATTGACATGCGGGTTGTAAGACCAACTAGCACCGAACTACCTAGGTTGTATGATATTGACATGCGGGTTGTAAGACCAACCAGCACCGAACTACGTAGGTTGTATGAGATTGACACGCGGGTTGTAAGAACAACTGGCACCGAACTACCTAGGTTGTATGAGATTGACACGCGGGTTGTAAGACCAACTGGCACCGAACTACCTAGGTTGTATGAGATTGACACGCGGGTTGTAAGACCAACCAGCTCCGAACTACGTAGGTTCTATGAGATTGACATGCGGGTTGTAAGACCAACTGGCACCGAACTACCTAGGTTGTATGAGATTGACACGCGGGTTGTAAGACCAACCAGCACCGAACTAACTAGGTTGTATGAGATTGACATGCGGGTTGTAAGACCAACTGGCACCGAACTAACTAGGTTGTATGAGATTGACATGCGGGTTGTAAGACCAACCAGCACCGAACTACCTAGGTTGTATGATATTGACATGCGGGTTGTAAGACCAACCAGCTCCGAACTACGTAGGTTCTATGATATTGACATGCGGGTTGTAAGACCAACCAGCTCCGAACTACGTAGGTTCTATGAGATTGACATGCGGGTTGTAAGACCAACCAGCTCCGAACTACGTAGGTTCTATGATATTGACATGCGGGTTGTAAGACCAACCAGCTCCGAACTACGTAGGTTCTATGATATTGACATGCGGGTTGTAAGACCAACCAGCTCCGAATTACGTAGGTTCTATGATATTGACATGCGGGTTGTAAGACCAACCAGCTCCGAACTACGTAGGTTCTATGATATTGACATGCGGGTTGTAAGACCAACCAGCTCCGAACTACGTAGGTTCTATGATATTGACATGCGGGTTGTAAGACCAACCAGCTCCGAACTACGTAGGTTCTATGAGATTGACATGCGGGTTGTAAGACCAACCAGCTCAGAACTACCTAGGTTGTATGAGATTGACACGCGGGTTGTAAGACCAACTGGCACCGAACTACCTAGGTTGTATGAGATTGACACGCGGGTTGTAAGACCAACCAGCACCGAACTACCTAGGCTGTATGAGATTGACACGCGGGTTGTAAGACCAACCAGCACCGAACTACCTAGGTTGTATGAGATTGACATGCGGGTTGTAAGACCAACCAGCACCGAACTACCTAGGTTGTATGAGATTGACACGCGGGTTGTAAGACCAACCAGCACCGAACTACCTAGGCTGTATGAGATTGACACGCGGGTTGTAAGACCAACCAGCACCGAACTACCTAGGTTGTATGAGATTGACACGTGGGTTGTAAGACCAACTGGCACCAAACTACATAGGTTGTATGAGATTGACACGCGGGTTGTAAGACCAACCAGCACCGAACTACCTAGGCTGTATGAGATTGACATGCGGGTTGTAAGACCAACTGGCACCGAACTACCTAGGTTGTATGAGATTGACACGCGGGTTGTAAGACCAACCAGCACCGAACTACCTAGGTTGTATGAGATTGACATGCGGGTTGTAAGACCAACTGGCACCGAACTACCTAGGTTGTATGAGATTGACACGCGGGTTGTAAGACCAACCAGCACCGAACTACCTAGGTTGTATGAGATTGACACGCGGGTTGTAAGACCAACCAGCACCGAACTACCTAGGCTGTATGAGATTGACACGCGGGTTGTAAGACCAACCAGCACCGAACTACCTAGGTTGTATGAGATTGACACGCGGGTTGTAAGACCAACCAGCACCGAACTACCTAGGTTGTATGAGATTGACATGCGGGTTGTAAGACCAACTGGCACCGAACTACCTAGGTTGTATGAGATTGACACGCGGGTTGTAAGACCAACCAGCACCGAACTACCTAGGTTGTATGAGATTGACACGCGGGTTGTAAGACCAACCAGCACCGAACTACCTAGGCTGTATGAGATTGACACGCGGGTTGTAAGACCAACCAGCACCGAACTACCTAGGTTGTATGAGATTAACATGCGGGTTGTAAGACCAACTGGCACCGAACTACCTAGGTTGTATGAGATTGACACGCGGGTTGTAAGACCAACCAGCACCGAACTACCTAGGTTGTATGAGATTGACATGCGGGTTGTAAGACCAACTGGCACCGAACTACTGTAACTAGGTTGTATGAGATTGACACGCGGGTTTTAAGACCAACCAGCACCGAACTACCTAGGTTGTATGAGATTGACACGCGGGTTGTATGACCAACCAGAACCGAACTAAATAGGTTGTTTAAGATTGATTTAATGCTGTCGTGTTGAAAATTTGTAGTCATCAATAAGACCAAAAGTTGAGATATTTTAGACACATTATCAGACACCATCAGTTCTCATCAGTCTCCTGCTAGAGGGCTACTAAACAATAAATGTCATTCCATTTCTTTGAAACTTTGCAGATTTGTACTAAACAATTAGCTGTGACATTCAAAGGAGACTCGGCTCATCCGTCTGCAGTGTCTAGTCAATTAACAATACCACTGTCATAGTACTGTAGTAGTCTTATAGTTGTATTGATAATTAGAATATACGAACTTAATATAATAATGAACCTTCACAACTCTTAAAATAATTACCCCAAAACAACTAATTTTACAATAATGAAAGAAACAACCAAACAAAAATGATTACCACGAAATTAATTTACGTACACTTATATAGTTCTAGAACTTTACATGTAGTTAGAAACTGTAACAATCGCCTAATCGACAAGGAAAATAAGGCGATTAAGTTGGTAGACTTAATTTGAAATCGCTCACGAAAGTCTTGGGATATTGGGCAAAGGAGCAAAACATTATCCCCTTGTCCTGGACTGACACATTACCGAGGCGTTCTGCTCCTCCGCCCATCTCAACCCGAGACTGTGCGGGCTCAATACCACACGACTGAAGGCAGCACGAACATAATCTACTCATACTGTACTAACTAATCTACAATTAATTAATTCACAATGACTTTTGCGCGAGCCACGTAGTAGATGAAGCATTTATAAACTGACATTGTGTGTGTGTGTATGGGGGGGGGGGGGGGGGGGGGGTGTCAATAAAGGGAAATACTTAACACCAATTGTGTGTGTGTGTATGGGGGGGGGGGGGGGGGGGGGGTGTCAATAAAGGGAAATACTTAACACCACTTTCTACTAGTTGTTCAAATTAGCATGTATAATTTTTCGATCGTGCAATTGCTGTACTAATGTGAGATCAATTTGAAATGGAATATAAAGAATAACTCAGTATCTTATGGCCCGAGCCCGACTTTTTAGGTCCGCTTAGCGAGACCTCTAGTATTCACTCCGTTATTAGGTCCGCTTAGCGAGACCTCTAGTATTCACTCCGTTATTAGGTCCACTTGGCGAGACCTCTAGTATTCACTCCGTTATTAGGTCCGCTTAGCGAGACCTCTAGTATTCACTCCGTTATTAGGTCCGCTTGGCGAGACCTCTAGTATTCACTCAGTTACTACTATTACTACTACTACTAGGATCGGCATGCTGCATTGCAGCTGCATTTTTAAGAATGCTGTGCCGACCTATCGACAAAATTGCACCGCCACAACTCCATATCACCCATGGCATTTCCTAGATCATCCGCATCTTTAAGGCCAGTGTCCTTTAAGATGCGTCTCAAGAAAGTCATGGGCTGTCCACCACGCTTATTCACTCCATGAGGCTGCCAAAGTACAAGATTATGCACTGGATGGTCCTGACGGCGAAAGCAATGTCCTGCAAAGCGGAGGCGATTTTGTTCTAGTGTCAAGCTTGGGGGAACCAATGAGACACCTCCAATGTTCTATAGTGTCTGGTTGGAGATGTGTGCATTGTACTTGACACAATGAACCCGGCGTAGCATTCTTGTGAATGTGCCATCCAGAGATTTGGTGTACTCAGCAGTTAGAGCCCAGCATGGACTCCCATAGAGGAGTACTGGAACTACTGCTGCTCTAAATAATCGGACCTTAAGTTTCCGATTAATTCTCGGTGACTTCCAAATCCAGGAAAGCCTATTCAAGGCTGCCCATGCCTTTCCCTTACGTATTCGAAGGTCCTCACCTGACTTCCGGATCCATGATCCCAGGTAACAGAAGTCATCCACATGCTCAAGCATACCATCTTTTGAGCTTATGCTCATCCGATCAGAGACTTGCTGAGGACTTTCAAAGTTAACTGTCAAAATTTTGGTCTTTCTGGAGTTAATAAAAAGACCAACACTAGAAGCAGCATGTTCTAATGAGCTGAGGAGCCGTTGGGCTCCCTCTAGTGATTCTGAGAGTACTCCTAAGTCATCAGCAAAGTCTAGATCAGTTAGGTACTTGGCAGGATTTCCTCGACTTCTGGAGCCAGTAGGTGGAGTTATCATCACCCCATCATCATTATGATGATCTAAGGACATGCGTAGAACATAGTCAACAACAATTATGAACAAGAATGGTGCAAGTGTGTCTCCCTGGAGGACGTCCCATAACACTTCAAATGGTTCTGTGTCACCGTCAACAGTAGACACAAATGTTGTCGAACCATCGTATACTGATCTGATTGCTGCAATAATTTCATCAGGAATCCCATTAATAATCCCATTAGTAGGTCCGCGTAGCGAGACCTCTAGTATTCACTCCGTTTTTAGGTCCGCTTAGCGAGACCTCTAGTATTCACTCCGTTATTAGGTCCGCTTAGCGAGACCTCTAGTATTCACTCCGTTATTAGGTCCGCTTAGCGAGACTTCTAGTATTCACTCCGTTATTAGGTCCACTTGGCGAGACCTCTAGTATTCACTCCGTTATTAGGTCCGCTTGGCGAGACCTCTAGTATTCACTCAGTTAGTAGGTCCGCGTAGCGAGACCTCTAATATTCACTCCGTTTTTAAGTCCGCTTAGCGAGACCTCTAGTATTCACTCCGTTTTTAGGTCCGCTTAGCGAGACCTCTAGTATTCACTGAGTTAGTAGGTCCGCGTAGCGAGACCTCTTAGTATTCACTCCGTTTTTGGGTCCACTTGGCGAGACCTCTAGTATTCACTCCATTATTAGGTCCGCTTAGCGAGACCTCTAGTATTCACTCCGTTTTTAGGTCCGCGTAGCGAGACCTCTACTGTAGTATCCACCCCGTTGTTGTTTTTGTTAATTTCCAGTTAGGTTTTATAAGGCTTCGTACGGCACAGGGTCGAAATTGGTAGAACGTTGGACTTGGAATCTCTAGGTACCGAGTTCAATCCCTCTTTCGGGTTTCCGGTGAATTTAATTGGTACAGTAGTCAGCCATTCAGGGAAGAGACAGTTCATGCTTTAGTACTGTAGCCGCGTATCTTTGCACGAATTCGCTCTTGTTTTAAGAGTGTGGTCCTTCAGTTAACTACTGTAATTATTTACTCTGACTACAGTATTTCGGCAAAAGGATGATGGAGAATCTGATTCAGGCATTCATTAAATTATAATGTTACTTTCATTAATTTTTTTTATATTTAGGTGTGTTTTAATATTTTACTGTCAATACTGTCAGTTTACAAATGCTTCACTTACTATGACACGTTGCTGGTGGCTCGCGTAAATACAGTATCATTGTGAATTAATATGATATGTAAATACGCTCGTTAGAAGGCCCTAAAGAAATTCATACATTTAGCATCAATTCAATAATTTAATACGAGTGATATTATTCATAGTTTTAAATGATTTTTGCCATTAACGAAACTACGTTAATGAGACATAAATTTTGTCTCATAAAGTTTGTACCTATTTAGGTCACGTAGATGAGTAGTGGTAAACTTTGGCGTCAACGGCGTTCCATTTGAATTTGTTTAACCGATAATTATTGCAGTAGGGTCAACAGCTGAACACATGAATATCGCTCAAGGAACCACTGACAGACTGAACCAGTCTAGTCTACCAGCTGACCAATAGGTACGGTACCGGTACGCGGTACCCCCTGCCATAGTGCCATTCCTGCGATACCATACTGCTGTACTGCCATACCATAACCAATACAATATCTGAATTATAGCTGTATACAGGTATAGTGTATTAGTGCCGGTCTGCCGGTATAAACAATATCATTAATCAGGCCAGCTGACCTTGACCCCAATGCCCAACACCCAACGCCGACAGTGCAATGCCTAACAACAAAAAGGGTCATAAGAAGAATAAGGAAACACGCGACCCGTACAGCGCAGAAGAACGTCTCCAGGCCTTAAAGAAGGATGACTTCGCCGCCACGCTGAAACATTTAAAGATTAGCGCGGAGATTGAAGGAAATGATGAATTGATGCGATATGTTGAAACGCAACAACTCGTCTCAAAGCTGGCGGATCTCTCGACCGCGGTAAGTACTGAAGTATCTGGCTTCATTTTACATTCATCTGTCAGTCTGTTCATCAGGATTATATTTCTCTCTGGCAGTCTGGACAGCTAGACGGGCCGTGGGCCGTGGCGGGAGCCCGGTCAGCCGGTGTAATTGTCAGTTGGCAGGTTGGCATTTGTCCCGCCGCGCCGCCGGTTATCGTTCATATGCGTACCTCTGGCAAAAGAAGCAGGTTACAGTGGTGGTGTTTTCTAACCAAAACAATAAACTAATCTCCATTACTTAATTAACGGAAAGGAGCAGGTTACAGTGGTGGGCTTTTCTAACCAAAACAATAAACAATATCTCAATAACATAGGGTATTTCATACTTATAGTCTTATTTTTGCAATACGAAAATACCAGAGGTACGCATATGAACTGTAACTGCGCCGCCGGTCAGCCGTTAGGCCTGTAAACCACACGAGATACCAGACAGTCAGACAGCCAAGATCGAATGTAAAATTATAGCCTAATGTAAAATGCAGTGCTGGGGGTGTCGTTATAATGCAGTGGTGCCTTAAATATCTACATTTACACTACTATATGTTCGGTTAGGTGCAGGCCAGAAAGTTATGGGCTATCATATGCTTCGTATACAACTGTTTCCTGGTCATTGTTAATAGTCTGATATCCATACTGAAGGTTAGTAACAGAATGAGGAAGTCTTAAATACGTAATATATTACTTTAGAGTGCTAAGGCTACTATCATATGTCAGTGAGAAACGTTAATTAATTACCATGTATCCATTGTAGGTAGGCCTAATTAATTAATGTGCAATTAATACCACATGTACTCGTACTGTTACTGTACTCGCAACGTAAAGTTTATGTACCGGACTTTATTGGGAGAAGGTTCACACGAATACGCGTTGTGTGTCATATGTTGGAACCAAGGCAATCAGTCAGTACTGCGGAGGTTTAGGTGAATCTGATCACCTCAATGATTGAAGGCCCAATTTGAGAAGCTCTTAAACAATTACAGAATACCTTCTGTTAACTCTGTGATACATCCTGTACCTTAGTCATAACTCAAACATATAGTGCTGGTGTTGTTATTTTTGTTAACTCGAAGAAGACCAAACAAAATTGCAATTGTTAACATCGGCGGTCCACAGGAAAGGTCTGACCGTAACAACATGAGTATGTGAATGACATTTGCTACCTTAAAAACTATGACATTGGCATCATTAAATAGTCTGTCAAGGATGGAAGTTACATAGAATATATAGGAATCTTAAGGTTCTATTATTTAGAGCAGCAGTAGAACCCGTGCTCCTTTATGGGAGTCATGCTGGGCTATGCCTGCTGAGGTCACTAACTATCTGGATTCTATACACAGACAAGAATGCAACGCCGGATTCATTGTTTGGAGTACAATTGACACATCTCCAACCAATGTCTCATTATTAATTCCCCAAAGCTAAACACTTGAACGAAACCGGCCCCGCTTCGCAGGAAATTATATTGCTTCAGCCGTGAGGAACACCCAGTGCTTGATGTGTGCGTTGTTGTCAATTCATTTACTATTAGTAATAGTCTTCTTTGTCATGGGTTTGATTTAGTCTTCTTTGGAAGAGTAACTCATTTATATTTTTAATTTATTAATAATTAATAATTGATAATTTTTAACTTTTAACTTTTTCAGGGAGATTGTTTCAAACGAACTATTGGCGCGCACCAAGGGGAATCAGATTGCTATGGGAACGGGGACCAATCGCCTTTGAGTGGTTACAACGCACAGTTCTTGCGACACAAATGGAGTGAGTTAAAAGTGTTTTTTAACCTTTAAAACCAATAATTATCTGTATATTTTTAAGTAATATTACACTTTCTTTCAGGTTTTACAAGTTTTGCTATAAATTCCTCGTATATAACTTTAAGCATTATGAAATGATAGTTGAAAAAATGTAGTTTTATGAATTGGATTATTTTAGTGAAAATGTTATCACTGAATTTGACCAAATCACATTGACATGATCAAATTATTTCAAAGTTATTAGTTTTTCAGAGTCCGCGGTCCACAGTAGTCTATATCCCATAGGTTGCGGCGGTGACTACAACCCCCTGGCGTTCCGAATGTCAGACTGGAGTCGCTACTGCTACAAAGGCGAGTTGGAAGGAGTGAAACGGGAGGTGGAGAGAAACCCAAAGATTATAGACTACCGGGAGTCGGTACTGCGGATGTGCGGGTTGCTGCACGTGGTAGCGGGATCGCGAGCTACGTCGAGCAGTTACCCGGAGAACGGACGCTTCGAGCCGACAGAGACCGCAGATCATCTGGCCTGTCTGCGGTACCTGATAGAGCGCGGTGCGGATGTAGGCTGTCGGGACTTCGCCGGATACACGCCGCTGCATCACTGCCTCACCTCCGTCGGTAACGACTTGTCCTTCCGATTAGCGGAACATCTGTTATCCGTCGGAGCGGACCCCAACGCGGTGAACCGGTTCGGTTGTTCGCCTCTGTTCGAGTGCGTCATGAGTAGCAACGTTAAGTTCATCGAGTTCCTCCTCGACAACGGTGCGCGGGTCGATATGCACGACAACGACGGATGTTTCCTCGGGAGTATGTCGCGGATCTACCCGGTTATAGATCGGTTGTTCAGCGAGTCGTTGGCTCGGGAGGGTCGCGCCAAGCGGATGGACGCCAAGGCGAGCGGGAGACACCGCGCGTGTCGTAGATGCGGCGTCGCGCGGGACTGTAAGCGGTGCGCCGGCTGCTACGTGGTCTGGTACTGCGGGGGCGGGTGCCAAAAGGCCGATTGGAAGTCGCATAAACCGGAGTGCAAGACCACCCAGGGGCAGTACAGACGGGTCACATTCGATCGGACGATCTCCAGGGGAACCCCCATCGTCAACCACCGGGGTCAACGACACAACCGGGTTGATAAGGACGCCCCGGTAACTAAGAAGCATTGCATCGTAAAGATCCAGATACCATTGAATACCATGAATAATCTAGAACTTCCACTCGCTCGCACAGAAGGTCCCAACCACCTCCTGGTCTACGACAAGGAACGCAATGTCTCGGGGTTCATCCCAGAAAGCGATCCCAACTACCTCGATATAGTGAATGCCGTTAAGGATAAGGGCGTTGGGAAGGTTAAGGGCTACTTCTATGCGATAGTCGAAGGAGAGAACGATATCAGGGTAAATATCGCCAATATCCAGCCTCCCGAAGATTTCTAAACAGTTTATTTCGTGGTGCTACGTGTTTATGTAAAATTATCGATTAATCGAATTATTAATATTCGCGAATTATGCAATTATAATTAATACTATGTAACTTTATTAAACATCATGGAGGAATGTAAGTAGTGAGACTATAATGTAATATTGTTGTGGTGCTGATAATGCAGGTCCTGGGAGGGTGGGGTGGGATTGCACAAATCCAATCCCTACAAATTATGCCGTCTTAACAAATTATATCAATTAAGGTAAAGGAGCAAGCAGGTTCAGTGACATCCTAACCAAAACAATAAACGAAAGTCTCTAGCACAGGTTACTGTTTATTTTTTGCTCTCCATCAGCTGTTATTTGTATCTATTTACCTAAGGAGAACCTCTCATGTTAATGTTTTTCTATAACTCTTTTTAGTAACAATCTATATTACTAATTGATTTATTGCCATCACTATTTGTGGGGGAATCTCTTTCACTCGATTAGCGAGATCTTCGCCTTTTCATAGGAAACTCTTGACCCTATGACGATTCAACCGTCCCGGTAAATCGGCGCTAATAACTGCTGATTACGAGCAGAAATTAAACCGTAACGTGTTAATTTCCCTTAAAAGAATAAAATTAAGGTAGTTAAATCGCGGATATGAATTCTCTGGGATTGGGTTTGTCTTTCCAACTGGATCAGGTGACCCAGTTGAGATTGCCAAAGTCAACAACGACAACTAATTATTGAAGTTTATAAATCTGTTTATAATCTTAAATTACTTAAATACTTAATAATTTGCAAGTTAGTGTGTTATTACTGTAATTATAGGTTGTACAACTATTATAGTACTGTAGTAGACGGGTGAGTGGCAGGTAAATGTAAATAAGTGTGCAATAATGGCCCGCAGCCGTAATATAATGTAATAATGGACACCATGACCCGTAATATAATGTAATAATGGACACCATGACCCGTAATATAATGTAATAATGTGGACACCATGACCCGTAATATAATGTAATAATGGACACCATGACCCGTAATATAATGTAATAATGTGGACACCATGACCCGTAATATAATGTAATAATGGACACCATGACCCGTAATATAATGTAATAATGGACACCATGACCCGTAATATAATGTAATAATGGACACCATGACCATGTAATATAATGTAATAATGGACACCATGACCCGTAATATAATGTAATAATGGACACCATGACCCGTAATATAGTGTAATAATGGACACCATGACCCATAATATAATGTAATAATGGACACCATGACCCGTAATATAATGTAATAATGTGGACACCATGACCCGTAATATAATGTAATAATGGACACCATGACCCGTAATATAATGTAATAATGGACACCATGACCCGTAATATAATGTAATAATGGACACCATGACCCGTAATATAATGTAATAATGGACACCATGACTCGTAATATAATGTAATAATGGACACGATGACCCGTAATATAAGTGTAACTTTTTCTGATGACACGGAATCTTTATCATATTCCAACAACTAGTTCAACTCACCGCCTTTGTTAATGAAACTGGAATTTTCGATTTTGCCTTTAAATTGTTTTTTTATATAATTGTTTTGATAAATATTATTTTGCTGATTAATACTTCTTGCAATCTTTGAACGCCTATATCTCAGCTGTTTCGGTTACTAATAATGATACGGTTACTACATAGATTACTATTACGGGTGATGGGATGGTGTATAATAGGTTAAGTTTAGTAGCTAGATGATATTTTATATTTTGTGCTAACGGTTACCTAAATAAAGATATGAGCGTACGTTGTCAGTGTGTACTGTACTATACTGTACTGTACACTGTACTGTACTGTACACTGTACTGTACTGTACACTGTACTGTAATGTACACTGTACTGTACTGTACACTGTACTGTACTGTACACTAGTACACTAGTACACTGTACTGTACTGTACACTGTACTGTACTGTACACTGTACTGTACTGTACTGTACACTGTACTGTACACTGTACTGTAATGTACACTGTACTGTACTGTACACTGTACTGTACTGTACACTAGTACACTGTACTGTACTGTACTGTACTGTACACTGTACTGTACTGTACTGTACTGTACTGTACTGTACACTGTACTGTACACTGTACTGTACACTGTACTGTACTGTACACTGTACTGTACTGTACACTGTACTGTACTGTACACTGTACTGTACTGTACACTGTACTGTACTGTACACTGTACTGTACTGTACTGTACACTGTACTGTACACTGTACTGTACTGTACACTGTACTGTAATGTACACTGTACTGTACTTTACACTGTACTGTACTGTACACTAGTACACTGTACTGTACTGTACACTGTACTGTACTGTACTGTACTGTACTGTACTGTACTGTACTGTACACTGTACTGTAATGTACACTGTACTGTACACTGTACTGTACTGTACTGTACACTGTACTGTACTGTACTGTACACTGTACTGTACTGTACACTGTACTGTACTGTACACTGTACTGTACTGTACACTGTACTGTACTGTACTGTACTGTACTGTACTGTACACTGTACTGTACTGTACTGTACACTGTACTGTACTGTACACTGTACTACACTGTACACTGTACTACACTGTACTGTACTGTACTGTACACTGTACTGTACTGTACTGTACTGTACACTGTACTGTACACTGTACTGTACTGTACACTGTACTGTAATGTACACTGTACTGTACTGTACACTGTACTGTACTGTACACTAGTACACTGTACTGTACTGTACACTGTACTGTACTGTACTGTACTGTACTATACTGTATTGTACTGTACACTTACACCATCATCGTTAAAGCTATTAATCCTATGCAACTGTTGTGCCTGATTAACTGTTGTTCTACAATTATGTGTTTATTAATGTGCAATAATTAATTTCTGTACTCCCTACGGTAACGGTAGGCCTAATACTTAATCGGTTGAAAACACAAATAGTTCCTGGGGGTTTGTTCACCATCTTTACACATTGCTAAAAGTTGGACCAACGTTTTTTGCGTTGTGGTGGGGTTGGGTTTGGTTTTCACGTTATAATTTCCACATCTATTTAACTTGAGTTTCAAACCATTTATTGTAAGAATTTACCCGTATTACTTCGCTAAAACGTAATAAACTTCAAATAAAATACATGTTCAAAAATATTACCACGGGCCGTAATTAATTGACTTTGTTTGATTGTCCGTCCATACTATAAACTAGAACATTCTGAATATTAAAATTACAATTCTGTGTTTTCATAAATCCCTTAAAACACCATTCTGGTCTAATTTATGCAGAACTATGTATGTTAGAAGGTATAAGTTGTATTAGTTTTGTAGTTAATTGTTTATTTGGTTTATAATATTCGTGCGTTAAGGTAACATAATACAAGATTAAATATATGTAGGTGTTGTAATATCGTTAGTTCTAAATAATTTATTTTATTTCAAGCTGGGCCTGCTCTTCTATAATATTTTTTTTATATGCCCTGCTGCCGTGCAATGTGAAAAGACCACAAGTCGCATTTTTCCGAATTTCACTTTTTCTGGATCTAAAAAATGCGCTTTATCTAATGGTATAACCGAGAAGACCGTATCTACTCTAGTTCTCGAGATATTCAATGCAAAACGGGGCCGTAAGTCACAACATATGTATTATGCAAAAAAACCGTGTGTCAACACAACAAGACTTACGAAGTTTTTTGTCATTGCATGGATTTAAGAAAACGCACATATACGGTTTTATTGAAATTTGTGCCTTTTGGCTTAAGGTTTTTTACTATTAGCAGAAAAGGCGCGAAATTCAAAATTGAAATTTCACCAAGTGCCTGGCAGTATTTTATCATCATATGTCCATCGAATAAAGCAGAATTTAATGATGATTTCAAATCTGAAAATGGCGTGACGAGATCTGTTGTATGCATTTCTATTAATTATCTGAAGAAACCCTGATGGGAGCAAGCTTGTAACATCTGTTGTTATTCATTTCATTAGTTACCTGAGGTCAACCCATCCTACCGTAACTGTTTAATATGATAATTCCTTCTTAGGTGCTTTAAGCGAGGTCGCTTTCCCTTTTCGAGTTGTCACTCTCCATGTCTACCGGTCTGACCGTCAAAATGTAAGTTTAAACAGACAGCCAGACCAATAATCAGACAGACTAGATTCTACCGAACATAAAAATTGACATCTAAAACCAAACACCATAATGAATATTATAGCTCTGTGGTGTGCTTCCTTCATTACATTTATTAACCAACCAGACCACAGACAGATAGTTTGGTGCGGGAAGATTTAAACTTTGAAGACAATTTTCTCGGATTGAAATTTTTTCACGCAAAAGCTCTAAACTTAGTAATTTTCGCTTGGTAATGGTAACTTGGTAATGTTTATGCAACCACTTTCATGTTATTTACAAAATAAAAATCGCAAGGGGGGGGGGGGGGGGGGGGGCTTGCCCCACTTAATTTAATGCATTATTAAATTTACACAATACACCGTAACTGACAGACTTACGGTGTTTTGTCATTGTGACATTTTTTTTCATTGTGCCGAATTCATTTACATACTGGTTACAGGCCATACAATGCAAAAGCACTGTAAGTATAAAAAAACAACCTGAAGTCAAAATATTAAAAATAATCACGTAGAAAATTCCCCACCCCCATTTGCGTCTCAAGGCAAACAGTAATTTGAGTTTTACTTGAAATGACTTTTTTTGACTTACCGTCTTTTTACATTGCATGGCAGCCTCGTGGGATGGGTTTAGTTCTTGGGTGAGAGACCCCCATCAAGGGGCGCACATCACCGCATCATGTCGATGTCACAACAAAATTATTTAGACAGACAACTCGTTACTGGCACCCATATGCTAAGGCTTCACTCATTTCGTGGCTCGCCCCACAAGCAAGATATATTAATAAAATGTTATATTTTGTATATTTCAATGTTGTGATGTTCCAAGGCGTTCTAAACTACAGTGGATAGAATGTCTTGGGATATTTTATTGATCCACATTTGAGGAAGTAACATAAAATCGTCATCTACAGTAATATAGTAAAGCGCTGTATCATTCCTGCATTTATCACCATTTTTGCTTAGGCAAGGCCTATACAAACTTAGAAACACCATAGGATACCAGTTACATAATGCCTTGCCATGAATGTATGAATGGGTGTGTTGGTTTGTAGATTATACAAACGGGGTCACATAAGGTTATGTAGAATAACATAATAATATGCATTACTTAACAAACCAGCAATTACTGTATTATTATTGTTAAACAAATAATTAGAAACCATTCGGTTGAATTTTGTGAACCAAAAGTGAACATCTCGTGACATTTAAACACGTTGAAACACGTAAATGATGCAATTGCTTCATTTTTCTCCGGATACTTACCGTTTACAAATGTTCATTATTATTTGTGTTCTCTATGTGTCATTTAACTTATCAGCTGCTCAGAACATCAACACAACTTCCCAGAACGTCAACGCAACTTCGCAGAAATTCGCATGCCCAATGGGTGCGAATTGGAGAGTGTCCTCTAAAAATAACCAGTTGCAAGATATAACAAGTAGGAGGCTCGATAAGTTTCTTGAAGCTAATGATATCTTTGAATCAGAGAAAGTAGATGGGGATTACTGCGTTCAGTGTGGAGTGATATCGCTCTACTTCACCGCATACTCAGATGAATTCAATGACGATGTAACCTTTGAGGCACAAGAGAAACATTGCTTCACGGAAGAAGTACGGGGCCATTGCCTACCAGCCAGCGAAGAAGGGTGTATATACCTGTGGACAGTTGTCCTTCCAGATTCTGATCCAGCTGAATTTGATGATAACAACATCAATGACTTCCATATCCGTCTCTTTGGTTATCTCTCCTATTTCAATTACCTTCAGCTTACACTTCCAATAACGTACATGACTTGCCAGTCACAGTGTTGTGACACTGGAGTGTGCCCCGCTGTCGTGTGGAAACATGATATGAGCACCATGGCAGCACCGCCAACCGAAACAACACCCATATCGGTCACCGCCATGGAAAGCGGTTCAGGTAATTTCAATCAACCGGCAAAGATCCTCGCGGCAGGGATTATCATTGCTATAGTTGTGACTCGAATATAATTTATTGTCAAACATTCTGCTATAGACTACGGTGACTGTAGAATATTATTTATTACAGTAGGCCTATATAAATAGTATACTGTATCTAAAGTAGTGGATTGTAAGTATTGATTGAGTAGTATAAACTGACTGGGGTGCTCACACTGCATTGTCAAGTTAATCTATGGATTGATTAGTAAAATCGACTAAATTTCAGAATATCATTTTCGGAGAACTATTCCCTATTGTCCCGCTAGAGGGGGAAAAATCGGAAAGTGCCTATTCATCCCATTGTCCATTTACTATATTTGCACTTGCTCCTACCTGGGCCCTTGGAGTTGAGTATGATCGTCTGTCGTTTTGTAGTCCGAATATTTGAACGCCTAATTCATTAAATTAACCAAACTTGATACACATGTAAACTGTCATTTTGACTGGCGCCCGGTATCACATTAGAGAATGAATTTGTCTCGCGCAGTACGAGTGATGCAGGAAGTACGCACGAACGTGGCATCTTATATTATATTAACGTATTCCAAGGTATTTAATACCTTAATGAGGCCTTCCCGAAATGTATTCGTGCTGCCCAAGTACCACGCAAAGGCTCCACAATATATTATTATTATCAGTTTGTTTATTCACAATAAGTGACATACTGTAGTAGTAAAACGACCGGTAGTTCACAGCACCAATGACAGTATAATTAATTTAAACGAGGGAGGTACAGGATGCACGTTATGTAGTTATGGCATCAAATGACAAATACTGTAAGTAAAAAATAGGGGTATCTTTCAGCCCTAACACGACAGACATAAAAATGTTTAAAACAGACCACGAACGCCCCACGCCTAGCACTGTTACTACAAAGATTGTAATAGCACTGTGGACGCATTTATTACATACTGTAGTTGTTTCTACCACCTATAACAGGATTCCTTCACAATACGGTGTGTGTGACATGTATGTGGCTGAGATAGTAAGTAATACAACACGTTCGTGGGGCCTTCGCGCAGCACGAGGCTCAGTTATGAGATACAAATTAAAATTGAGCAATTCTAACACAAAATCTGTATTTAAGAAATTAACCAAACCGCAAATAAATCATAAGAAGGGAAAGTTGCTCGCTTTCAACCCCCTCCCCCCTTAATCTGCACCTCAACCCAAAGGCACACAGAGGATTGTTCACAGGCGTGTATTAACATAAAAATGGTGTTTTAAAAGTAATATATTTTAGGCGTGAGGCGACCAAATTTATAAGAAATATTAATTTACCATGTCGATGTCACAACAAACTTATTTAGCTATATTTATTCTAAAGAATCTCCATTAAATACTCAGCCAAACATTTTGCGAGATAAACAATAAGCAAGCTGTCTTATTACTCTAGGGCCTAACACTATTGCATGTCCTATAGAATTACACCTTGCTGGAATAGTGGTGAGGTGGAACTGGTCGGACTGATTCCTAGCCCGGCAAACACACCGGACGTGTTCTAGCACATTCACGTTCTAGATCAGTGATTGCACTTTGAGATATTTTGCCCTCTAGCGGCAGACTAGAGAACTGCAGACAGATGAGCCTCCTTTGAATGACACAGTTAATTGTCTAGTACAAATATGCCAAGTTTCAGCTGGAACGGGTTTAAAGCAAAGAAAATGTGAGGGTATTTAATATCTAGACATGTAGCCCTCTAGCGAGAGACTGATGATTTGATGGTGTCTGGAAGTCCCTAAAAAACAAAACTGATGGTCTTATTGATGCCTACTAATTGTAGACTCGAAGGCTTTAAATCCGACGAAGTTATAAGTAAGTCAAAATCGTAGCGACGATGATGACATACAGTACCATTATTGAATAAACTATTTGCCATAATTGACCTACCCCCCTAAGAGATAGCGTCAGTTCGCAAAGGCTCCACCAACTTCGCGGCTCGGACCCCATACCCCATGCTGTAAAATGTATTCGATCGATATACAATTATATATTAATCCGCTAGGTGGTGTCAAATTAATATTCTGCAATTTCGTACTTGTACAGCACAGCAGTACCGTACCGGTAGGCCTATGTCATTACTTCGGAGTCTCTAGCCGATCCCCAATTAAATGTCTTGACTTTTCAATTTCGTAGAAAATAGACTTTATGATTCTCTACAAGCAACCAAAATTTCAGCTCTGGAAAATGACGCGTTCCCGAGAAATTTAACATTTTCTAAAAACCACATAATCTGTCGTAGCTGACGTCAGACTACGTCAGACTAAGTTTGGTTCAATTTCGAATCAGCGATGCCGAGAAATTCGCGTTCAAAGATTTACCAGACAGACGGACATGCCCCATTTGCCCTATGTGAACCGTATGCCAAGGCTCGACGTGTCTCGCCCCACAGTGCATTACGTTGATATTTCCAGGACCAGCTGTTGTGTACGATTACCAGCGTGGTTAGAGCGCCTGGCTTGTAATCAGAAGGTCTGCTGTTCAACCCCACATAGACACCGATACGAATTTTGCGCAGTTCCTTTCAGTAATAATTCATTATGCACACGGTGCAGGATCCCTAGCGGTTATAATAGCCGTTTTAGGCCATTTCAGTGTGCTAAATCGGTAAACCTTATCTTCACCGAACTGTCTGATAAGTTATATCCATCAGGCATTGTGTGATGAAAGGGACATTACGCGATATTCTAAATGATTTTAAATAAAATAACAACGAAATATAATTGGGCTATCGGGATCTTGGACAATAGGTTGTTCAACAGTGCTGTTTTATTTAACTTTTCACTGCGAATTTATTAGTTAAAAAATAGTTGACTTTCAACTAAAATCTAACTAAATTCCGAAAGCTGAAAGCTTTCGGGTTTATAGAGTTTTCTATTTCCCATTGTCCTTTGACTGTTCTGAACCATTTCGTCGAGTCTCGTCTCCTATCTCATTCTACATACCGTTTCTAAAACTGTGTACCTTTTCTCTTACCTAACTTACTAGATCGAACCTGTATGGCCTATCTCATTCTTCATACCGTCTGGGCAACATTAATTCGCGAACTTTTTAAAGAGTACTTTTACAGGTTAGTAAAGGATGTTTTGTTTTGGTGGTATTAATTTTATTACTTACGTAATGTGTACTTGATGATGACTTGACTTGATGTCTTGTCCTAAGCACATATATTGATATACACCTGTATTATTTAATGTGGATCATTCATTGTTGCTTACACATTACTTACGTAATGTGTACTTGATGATGACTTGACTTGATGTCTTGTCCTAAGCACATATATTGATATACACCTGTATTATTTAATGTGGATCATTCATTGTTGCCCTTTAATTACATTTGAAAAATTTAAAATTTATTCTGTTTAACATGAAAATTAAAATTTAACCTAAAATTTAACATGACGACTGTTGATAAATCGTAAAAATTTGATTATTTGGTAATAGCGGCCAAAAAATCTACCTTAAAAAATAACATTATTACTTAATAAATTTTATTAGTTGTACCCACGCTACAGTACTGTAATTAAATTAATTAATGTGAATACGGTTCCTAAATATTTTTTTTTTGTAGACAGTGGAAATAGATGAGTCGTTATTCGGTCGGCATGTGTAGCACCAACGGGGGAATCGCCGTGGGATGAAAGTTTGGATCTTTGGTTTGATCGAGAGAGACAAACTCAGCTATTCTATACCCAGTTAGTGATCGATCGGCCAACACCCTGGTTCCTCTTATCCAACGTCACGTTGCACCTGGTAGCGAGATTTACTGCGACGGGTGGTCGACCTACATCGCCCTAAACGAACTCGGTTATAAACCTTTTCCGTTATCCACAAGTATTCTTTCAAAAACAATATAAAAATGTTATAACCGGACAAATCGTCGACGTCCATACCAATTCCATCGAGGGGGCTTGGCAACATGCCAAAATCAAACAAAGCCACTTTGAGGGCCATTTGGCTGAAGTGATGTGGCGAAGCATCGCAAAAAACCAAATGTACGAGAGGTTTTTCAACCTAATCCGGGACGTTTTCACCCTCGACGCCCCTCCTAACTACAAATATACTATTCCACTCTTCGATTCCTGGGGTGGTCCTGATGATATTCGGAATCCTACATGTGACAGCAATTCCGATGACGACCGAATCTATCCGTGGGTTAGCGACGCTGAATCCCTGTTGCAACCATTCCAACAAGTGCAGATAATAAACCGGTAATTGCAGCAGACCTGCAGCAACATACTTATAAGCTCTTCGCGCCACAGAGATGTTCTTCACCCATCCTGTGTTCGACACCGACGGAATCTGATGATGAAAGAAACAACCATTATCAGGGAAGGCGAATTATCCTCAATTCCATTTACCGATAGCCGACTTGCTAATTCTCCCAATATTGATGCCAGCACTTCATCTATAACGCCCTGGCAACCAGAGAAACCGGATTTGAGCCTCTCCTGTTCCTCGCGATCTTTGCTTTCATACCTTCTGTAAAAACCACACGCCTTCGTAGCCGCACAAAGAAGCGTATAGATGTCGTAGATGAAAAAGTGATTTCTGTATCGAATCTAGGTGAAACCATTCCCGCCGTTCAATTTGATAATACTGTTTCATTTTCTGGTGTCACAATCCCAGCTCAACAACATTTATCTCTAGGGTCTTACGTTGTGGACTATCCAGACGATACTTTGCCATCCACCGGATCCGTGGGATATCTTGAGACAGGAGGGTCTAGGCCTATATCGCTTTCAAATGATAGAACTGTAGAACATAACAGGAGATCTCGGAAGCGCCGAAGAGGCAAAACAACAAATGTTTGATGTCTGTAGGATTTCTCCCCTGTTGATTCTGATGACGATCTCGGCGAATCAATCGACCCGAGGCAAAAGTCAGCCTGTTATACCAAGTCTGCATATATTTGGAACTTTTCTTCCGATGACGATTTCCAATAATCGTATTATGTTGATAATCGATGTCCCATACAACTGTGTACTGCAGTATACAGATTTGTTTTATAATACAACAGTATAATATAATTATGGCCTATAAATGAATCAAGCACAAAACCGTTTATTTTCTAAGGGTGCTCAATATACTGTACAGTATGTATTATTTGTAGGAGTTTTTGAAGAGTTTATGAAGAAAGCCAGCCATTTAAATATTTTTTATTATTTAGGCTTTTACAGTTTTGAATCTAATCACATGAAAGTTTTTTTATATGATAGATCAAAGATGGGGGCAACATAACTATCAGGTGAAATTTTGTGAAAATATTTCTGCACCGCTAGGTGGCGCTGCAAATTTAGGCTAGATTTTTAGGTTTGTTATAAATAGTATTAAATTTTATTAACAAATAATTTCGAAAAGTTGTATGGATGTAGACACCCACAGAAAGTTTCAGACAAATTGCTCAAAAATGAATAACGGTACACTGAATATTGCTAACTTCAAACTGTCAAAAAGTTCAGGTTACCATTATTCCAAAGTAATCAGATATTACAGTAATTAAGCTGCTAGTGTCAGAGTGTTGTTAGTCAGTTAGTTTAGTATTCGAGTAAGCCATAGAATATTATATGGTACAATATGCAGATCCAGATAGGATTACGCCCAATGATGTAAACTGTAAATGAAATATTTATTATATATAGGCTGATAGGCCTAGTTAAGTCTAGGTTTAGGCCTAGTAATAAACATACTGTACTTATACAATATCTCGTTGAAGTACTTGCCACGTAGTATATTCAATGTGGGCAAAATACATTCAGACAGGCAGACAGGTCTCACATATCGTGTTGCGTTTTATTCACACAACTTTTATGATATCAACCACTTCGTCTAAACGGGGTGTAAGTAAATGAAACGCCGACAACCAGACAACTGACAGCCAACACCGACAACCATTATTAAAGCCAATGAATTAAATGTTATTAATTGAGGGAACGGAACAGGTTACAGCGCAGGAAGGTGCATCGTCTGATTGTGGGGCGAGCCATGCATTGAGCGGGGGCTGATCTAGCTGTCTGTCTAGCAGTCAGAGAGTAGGCCCCTATCAGCCTATTACAATACAATCTTATGAGTTTTAATGCAGCCTTTTGTGTTAAAAAAAAACGGTCCCAAGCCCGCAAAATTGCAGAGGGAGAACGCAATAAAGTTGCAGATAGAGGCGTACATACAGACATACATATGTAGCCTACATAATGTACAGAAGCATACAGTCTATCCTTCAGTATATGGGCTACTTTAAGACTATGACCTAAATTTTGAGTCTCAGTTATAGGAGTTTTATCTACCCACTGCATAGTATTGTACATTATATTGTATTATACTAACTGTAGCCTATTTCTACTTGTAAGCCAGTCAAAATCTACATGAATCAAAGTTCTGTCAATCAGTCAATCATTTCCTACTGACAGACTGACCACAGAACCAAGGCCGCTAGTGATTGACACTGTAGCGGCGCATATTTCGGTCCCGTTCAGCCGTTCCCATTGCATTTGCTTACAATTAATTATATTTATAGGCCTATACAAGTGTAGTCGTAGTGTAGTGTAGAGGTAGACTACACTGGTATACACGTTTTGTATGCGTTTCTCACTCGTTTTTACTCTTGTACTATTTTTGCACTCTTTTGTACTATTATTGCTACTTTACTCTTTTGTACTACAGTACTATATTGTACTTTTTTGTACAGATTCGTTGGACCGTATACGTAGGTACAGCAGTACAGGTACCGGTACCAGTACACAAAGTTGCCTTAAAGCTGTAGGTGGTCAGGCAGTAGTAGCATCTTCTTACATTTTATACCGTATCATTTGCGATTTTATTTTTCATTTTTTTTTTTTTTTTTTATTTGTACCGGTATCATTTTTGATAGGCCTATCACAAGTGTGGACCCGGGCCGGACCCTGCTTTTTTGAGACAGACCTGGACCCGGAACCGGACCTGGCAAAATGTTCGACCCGGTCGTTTACTAGTGAGCTTAGTCTGGTAGTGATAGACGCCTATAAATGCAACAATATAGTGTTAAAAAACTCAATTAAAAACTCAAAACGAACTGGTGGGGATGGTGGCTGGCGGCTGGCGCTCCTCATGCAAGCTGGCAAGAGAGGCCATGAAGCCCATCTGGTGAGATGTCCTTAAAACACCATGCGCTGCTGTGGGGCTCAGTAACCTTACAGCCAAGGCGAGTGGTGACGGATAATGGATATCCGGAACTGGGTGTTTATCCACCTTGGTGTAGTGGTTGCATTGAATTCACATCTCCCGTAGGTCGTGGGTTCGATCCTCACATGGGCCAGGGCAGTTTTCGTTTCGGCACGAATGCTTTAAAGGGACCAGCCAGGGCGCATCTCTGCCTTGCATCCTTAAGTGGTAGCTAAATGAGTACTGGAGTTTCCTCTGGGGAGTAAAGTTCTGGGGGGACCGCACTGGAAATAAGTCGTCAGACTTTGTGCGTAATCCCTGGCCTAGCGGCCGAAGAAAATTTACTTTTTTTTACTTTACTTTTTTAACTTAAGGCCCAGTGAGCAGACTGGGATGGCGTCTAGCCAGCAACCGGATGCGGATACTGGATCCTCGATGGAGTTGAGGCGGGCGATGTCCAAAGTTGATACACCGTCCCTCAGCAGCTTAGAGCCACCGGGGACACGGTGTGGACCTGCTCCGGTACTAGTAGGATGGCTAAAACGTCTATCCTTATCTGATCTGATCTGAACTGATGGTATCTGACACTTGTTCCACCTTGGTTCAGGGCCCACCTTGGTGTAGTGGTTAGATCTGTAGATTGAATTGAATTCACATCTCTCTGAGGTTGTGGGTTCAACCCCCGCATGGGCATGGGGTCCAAGGCAGTTTTCGTTTCGGCATGAATGCTTTGTGGGAAGGTGGATGGGAATGTGGGAAGATGGATAGGAATATGGGAAGGTGGGTGGATGGGAAGGTGGTTGTTTATTGTTTCAGTTAGAAAATACAGCCTCGGTAACCTGCTTGTTTTTCTCAATTGGTAGGTATGAACAACGTTTATTTTGCCGCCTCTGTAACCTTCTCCTTTCCCTCAAATGGTAGGTAACACTAGCAACAACGTTTTTTTGTTTTGGTTAGAAAAGCCCACCACTGTAACCTGCTCTTTCCCTCAATTTGTAGGTAACAATATTGTTTATAGTTTTGGTTAGAAAGTGGCACTGCTGGCTGAAACCTGCTCGTTTCCTTCCATTAGTAGATAACAAAGAAACAAACAGCGTTTATTGATTCTTACATTCCAATCCACTTTCCCATTCCCACATTCACATTATCCCACCGATCTACCGACCAGCCCACCCACCCACCGATCTACCGACCAACCAACCACCCACGCACCCACCCCTTTAACCAAATTCTGACTCATTTTCCTGGGCACTCTGGGAATGTTCACATGGGCCTTAGTTTCCTCTGGGGAGTATAGATAGTATGGGGTGACCAGACTGGAAATAAGTCAGTAAGTCTCAGACTTTGTTCATAATCCCTGGATTAATGGCCGATAAAAATTTGCTTTAATTTACTTTACCTTGGTGTATTTTTTATACGATATAACAACAATAAAAAGCATTTGATTTGATTTATACTACACTACCCGGTATTAGTTTATACCGGTACCGGTACTTATATTATATAAACAAGGTACGAAACGATCATCAAGTACAGTATGTTCCTACTTCCTACCCCTACCATATACCTGTGCTTGCTGCATTAGTTGCATGCCTGTACTGTAGATACAGTAACAGTACAGTATGTCACTTGATTCTATCTATCCCAGCAACCTGTTCTCTATTGGCTATTTACCTAACTGACAATTACCTTGCACAATATTATATCTCTTTCTTCTGATTGGTTATAGGATCAGAGGCTGTCAGATCAGGACGTCATTGCCGACTTTGCAAAGCTGTGTGCTCAATCAAAATTTAGTTTTGATTGAGAACCAGAGCAACATCAACCCAGACAACATTAAAATTGTAAAGTTTCAGAGGTAAAACAACCCACGAATAGTAGGCTTATTGTAGTGGTAGGCCAGGTTGGAATTCATGCATGAGCGCGCAGGTACGCTTTGTTGTTTTGAAATCACCGCGCACCTGAAATTGGCTCGTCGCGCACCTCATCATATGTCATAATCCAAACAAAATCGCGCAGCTCATGTCATGCATATCTCAAAAAATCGCACAGTTCATAAGAACAATTTTACATTCCTATTTTACAAGTTTGAGCGTTTTAAGCTTATCTTTACGTCTGTCTGTCTGTACGTTGAATCTAGGCTTACATAATAAATGTAATTTTTGCAACATCAAAATTGTTAATATTAAAAAATATTTTTTTAATCCACTACTATGGTGGCCCATCGGGCTCACTGCTTTTATAACAGAAAATATTATTTTAGATTACAAACAAAACATGTACCGGTAATTTCAAAAAAACGAATATTGAAATAGGTACCAGTCTGCCAATAATACTTTGTATAGACCTACCAAACAATTAGGCTTAAACATACAGTTGGCTTATAATTAAGTCATACTTATAATACATTGTTACTTTCTGACTTTACCTGTTTACTAACGTAACATCGGCATAGCATAGACGGGGACGTCTATTTACACCAAAAACACACAAAAACACACAAAAACTCACAAAAACACACAAAAACACACAAAAACACACAAAAACACACAAAAACTCACAAAAACACACAAAAACACACAAAAACATACAAAAACACACAAAAACATACGGCACATATATGAAATGCCTGCAAAGGTAATTATCATTGCGGTTTGGGTTGTTGTCTGTTTGTATGCCTGTTTGTCTGTATGGGATGTAATTAAATGTAATCCAAAACGCAATAGTTATTGCTGAAATACCTATAGGCATAGTCCAGTAGTCTACACTCAACAGGTACCTTCCCTTCAGTATAAATTAGATCATCGATGCACTCGATCCTCTATGGAATTCCCATTATGAACATCACATATATTTCGCCTGGACGGATGCATCGCGCTTATTCAATCTAAACATTACTATATGATTGTGATCAGGCAGGCAGGTTATGGTTGATATCAGTTAATGATGCCTTTGATAAATTGCGCAAAGGGCGATTATTTACTGTTATACAGTAGATAGTGTGGTTGCGTTTCCGCCAACATCTCTTTCCAAGCTTGGTGAGAATAACTCTTCCGGGAAGAAAAATATACTCGATTTATGACTACCATCATCTGATCATATGTTGACGTCACATTAAATTCTACCTGCGAATCTGAAACTACAGTATTAGCTCGATTCATTCATACTTTGTCATCACCCTGTGTCTGTATTTCATACTATGTATGCTTAACAGAGGCATACCGAGGGTGGGGGGGGGGGGGGGGGGGGATTAGAAAATAATTAAAAAAAAAATTAATTATTTTATTGGGCCTATTGATGGAATAAAACACTTACAAAACCATTTTATTATTAAATCACCCAGGGCTTGCCACTTTGCAACAACAATGACATTATTTACTATATTTACAATTACAAGATCGTTTAAGTAGTTTGGATTTATTAAGTATACAGTAGAGAAACGGGAAGTTTGATGTGATTTATTGGGACGATGTAATAAATATATTTGCAGAAGAATCATACTGTAGTAGGCCTATAAACAACATTTTTTAAAAATGTAATAATATTTTAAAATCGGTAATAAAATCGGAATTGTAGTGGAATTGAATGGCCATGATAAAACTAATTTATTTATTACATGGGAAAGCAAGACCAGTTATAACTGTATAAACTTCACGGCTTATATGTTCTTAAGTTTTTTTTCCCCTATGTAATATAGGCCTACGTTTTACCTTTTATTCTTAATTTGGTACTTTATTGTGGCTTAATTCTTTAATAAAGGATAGAGTGATATATTGTTACAAAAAAAATGTTTTGTTTTGTTTTAAAACAAAAACAAAGTTTTTGTTTGTTTGTTTTTGTTGTTTTTGTGTGTCTTTGTTTTGTTTTTGTGTGTCTTTGTTTGTTTTTGTGTGTTTTTGTTTGTTTTTGTGTGTTTTTGTTTGTTTTTGTATGTTTTGTTTGTTTTTGTGTGTTTTTGTTTGTTTTTGTGTGTTTTTGTTTGTTTTTGTGTGTTTTTGTTTGTTTTTGTGTGTTTTTGTTTGCTTTTGTTTGTTTGTGTGTTTTTTTGTTTATTTGTGTTTGTTTTTGTGTTTTTGTTTGTTTTTGTTTGTTTTGTTTGCTTTTGTTTGTTTTTGTGTGTTTTTGTTTGTTTTGTGTGTTTTTGTGTGAAATGTATGTTTTTGTGTGCTTTTGTGTGAATTGTATGTTTTTGTGTGTTTCTGTTTGTTTTTGTGTGTTTTTGTTTGTTTTTGTATGTTTTTGTTTCTTTAAGTGTCTTTTGTTTGTTTTTGTTTGTTTTTGTGTGTTTGCTTTTGTTTGTTTGTGTGTGTTTTTGTTTGTTTTTGTATATTTGTGTTTGTTTTTGGGTTTTTGTTTGTTTTTGTTTGTTTTGTTTGCTTTTGTTTGTTTTTTTGTGTGTTTTTGTTTAATTGTTTTTGTGTGTTTTTGTTTATTTTTGTGTGTTTTTGTTTGTTTTGTGTGTATCTGTTTGTTTTTGTGTGTTTTGTTTGATTTTGTGTGTTTTTGTTTGTTTTTGTGTGTTTTTGTTTGTTTTAGTGTGTTTTTGTTTGTTTTGTGTGTTTTTGTGTGAATTGTATATTTTTGTGTGTTTTTGTGTGAATTGTATGTTTTTGTGTGTTTCTGTTTGTTTTTGTGTGTTTTTGTTTGTTTTTGTGTGTTTTGTTTCTTTATGTGTCTTTTGTTTGTTTTTGTGTGTTTTGTTTGCTTTTGTTTGTGTGTGTTTTTGTTTATTTAATGTGACGTCAACATATGATCAGATGATGGTAGTCATAAATCGAGTATATTTTTCTTCCCGGAAGAGTTATTCTCACCAAGCTTGGAAAGATATGTTGGCGGAAACGCAACCACACTATCTACTGTATTACAGTACTTAATCGCCCTTTGCGCAATTTATCAAAGGCATCGCATTAACTGATATCAACCATAACCTGCCTGCCTGATCACAATCATGTAGTAATGTTTAGATTGAATAAGCGCGATGCATCCGTCCAGGCGAAATATATGTGATGTTCATAATGGGGATTCCACGGAGGATCGAGTGCATCAATGATCTAATTTATACTGAAGGTACCTGTAGAGTGTAGACTACTGGACGGTCAGCCTAAACACCCAACTACACCCAACTTTCACCCAACTACACCCAACTTTCACCCAACTACACCCAACTTTCACCCAACTACACCCAACTTTCAGCCAACTACACCCACACAGTTCCACCCCACTACACCCAACTTCCACTGCACTTCCACTTCCACTCTGCATCCAACTTACACCAAACTATACCTACTGTATGGCACCAAACTTCCACAAATTACAATATGTACAGTAACAAACTCTTCGAGGAATTGCTGAGATATGAGCTTTTAAATGTTTCATGTACTGTATGTTGCCCCCACTGCTGAGCAATTATGAAAATAACAAACTAACGTTTTATATTTATTGCAGGTTGGTTCTAGAATAATTGATGAATTTAGCAATAAATATACATGGGGAGACGCAGAGACTATTGACGAACGATCCAAGCTACAGTATAAAACTAAACTGGCGCTGTGGGATTGTGGTGAAAATGAAAACGGTATTGATACACAGGGGGGTCACCGTCACAGCCTTAACGACGAAATCGCATTGGAAACTTATGTTATGGGAATAGCAATGCAGATAATTTGTACAAAGTTAATGGACATAAGTTCTATATTATACAGTATGTTTAATGCAATTATAATAATGTAATTATCCTTTATGTATCATAGAATACAAGAAAAAGAACTGTAACATTATTTTCAGCAGCTTTATTTTAATCTTGGGCCCATGTAAACACTTTCTGCCGTTATATATTTCACTTTGCAGTTGCCCCCATGTGAAGAATCCCAGGTTTTCATTAAAATCACAGGTTACAAAAGGGCTGAATCTAACCAAAACAATAAACGAAATTTAGCCGTATCAAAACGAAACGTATCAAAAAGATAAATTAAAAAAAATAAAAAATCTTCATACATAAAATTCCAATAAAATGTCGACCGAAAAGTGAAATCCTGGTATTATTCACATGGGCGAACTTTATGGCCTTTATATTAATTAATTTTTAACGAAACAACAGCAATAATTTTAGAACATTTTACATTTTTGATAAACTAAAAGGGGATCTGGTAAGATCTGTACAGGTCAAGGGAATTTCTGCAAGGAACTTATTATGATCTTCACATACAGGCGATGCCAGAATGGACAAGATCTCTACAGTATGAGAATCGATAAGATCGTTATACATTACAGATCTTACAGTAGTAGAAATAATAATTCATCACACTAGGGTAGAGAATTGCAGACGTTGAGCAACGTAATCATATAGACGCGGTTTGTGGTCTCTAGTACATACTGTACAGTATATGTACAGTAGGATATGACAATATTCAGCTTATTTTATTACAAACAACGAAATTGGAGAAGTGTATTTAATCTTTCAGACATTCCACCCATTCGAAAATCCTCATGTGATCAACATTGAGGTTTCCAAACTAATGTGTGCATTGTACTTGACACAATGAACCCGGCGTAGCATTCTTGTGAATGTGCCATCCAGAGATTTGGTGTCCTCAGCAGTTAGAGCCCAGCATGGACTCCCGTAGAGGAGTACTGGAACTACTGCTGCTCTAAATAATCGGACCTTGAGTTTCCGATTAATTCTCGGTGACTTCCAAATCTTGGAAAGCCTATTGAAGGCTGCCCATGCCTTTCCCTTACGTATTCGAAGGTCCTCACCTGACTTCCGGATCCATGATCCCAGGTAACAGAAGTTGTCCACATGCTCAAGCATACCATCCTTTGAGCTTATGCTCATCCGATCAGAGACTTGCTGAGGACTTTCAAAGTTAACTGTCAAAATTGTGGTCTTTCTGGAGGTAATAAAAAGACCAACACTAGAAGCAGAATGTTCTAATGAGCTGAGGAGCCGTTGGGCTCCCTCTAATGATTCTGAGAGTACTCCTAAGTCATCAGCAAAGTCTATCTGATCAACATTGAGGTTTCCAAGCTAAATTCTCACATGTGAATGAATAATATGTCACACACTTTAGGTATGTTGCTACATAGTCGGATCCCAAGTGGGGTTTCTCATCGGGCTTTAATGTGGATCAGTTGGCGAAAATCTTCAAAAGTTACTTACGAATGAATTTTTCATTACAGACAGACAAGCGGACAGAACGACCGACTGGAGATGAAATTTTGCCCTATTTTTACTAATTGCAATTGTGCGCTAAGGCTTGCCCTGACTGCGTGACTCGTCCCACAGAACACCAAACTCTCCAACCAACTACACTCAACTTTGACTCACTTTCACCCAACTACACTCCACTTCCACCCAACTACACCCAACTTTCACCCAACTACCCCCAACAACACCCAACTTTCACCCAATTCTCCACCCAACTATCACCCAACTACAGTACATTCAACATTTTCTCACTTCCACCCAACTACACTTACCTTTCACCACTTTCTCGCAGGTCAGGATTTTTGAAAATAAAAAATTATAAAGCAAATTATAAAATTGTCAAAAACCATACAAATCCTAATCTACGTCGCTTTTTTGGATGTGAAGATGAGTAGGACATACAGTACAATATATCTAATGTTTAGTTCTGAGGCATAACAGCGAGAACATGCGAGCCACGTAGTAAAGGCGAGCCTTAACGCACTATGATAATTAGTAAATACTGGAAAATTTATTTCGAGTTATTATCATATTCGAGTTAGTGAAATATTGAAACGAGGGACCGAAGTGAGATAAAAGTACATTATACACTATAATACGTTGTTTTATTGTTAAATTTATTGATTACTTAACGCTCGTCTATGGACGAGCCGCAAATAATCCATCTATCTACTGTATTTACGGCTTGTCCAAGGACGAGCGTTAAGTAATTCAGAAATTTAACAATAACATATTATAATTATCCTTTATGTATCATATTACAAGAAAGATTGTAACATAGTCTTTATTTTCAACAGTTTTATTCTAAACTTCGTGGCCTTTATATTAGTTTGATCTTATCTTTCGTTTATTATTTTGGTTCCATGATAAATTTATTATTCGCCTATATTATACAGAAAGTACTTTATTTGCTAACCATTAAGATTGGATCAGGGAGCCAAATGGAGTGTAAACTTGAGACATGTAAAATGTAATGAGAAATGTAAAAAGTTCTAAAATTATTTCTGTTGTTTCGTTAAAAATTAATTAATACAGTATAAAGGCCATAAAGTTTAAGATAAAGAAGCTGAAAATAATGTTACAGTTTTTTTTCTTGTATTCTATGATACATAAAGGATAATTACATTATTATAATTGCATTAAACATACTGTATAATATAGAACTTATGTCCATTAACTTTGTACGAATTATCTGCATTGCTATTCCCACAGCAGAAGTTTCCAATAATGCGATTTCGTCGTTAAGGCTGTGACGATGACCCTCCTATGTATCAATACCGTTTTCATTTTCACCGCAATCCCACAGCGCCAGTTTAGTTTGTACTGTAGCTTAGTTTGGAGTTTTGATGCGTGGTATGTGTAGACATCTATAGGTATCTGGATCGTTCGTCAATAGTCTCTGTGTCTCTCCTTTGTATATTTATTGCTAAATTCATCAATTATTCTAGAATCAACCTGCAATAAAAATAAAATGTTAGTTAGTTATTTTCATAATTGCAGGGCAGTGATGGCAAAATACAGCACGAGTACATGCAACTTTTAAAAGTTTATATCTCAGCAATTCCTCAAAGAAGTTCAGAGTTTGTTACTGTACATATTGTAATTTGTGGAAGATAGGTGCCATACAGTATAGTTTGGTGTAAGTTGGATGCTGTTGTGTTGAACGTTGAAGTTGGGTGTATTTGCAGAGTTGGGTGTAGATGGGTGGTATAGTTGGGTGTAGTTGGTGAAAGTTGGGTGTAGCTGTGTGGTTGGGTGGTAGTTGGGTGAAAGTTGGGTGTAGTTGGGTGAAAGTTGGGTGTAGTTGGGTGTAGTTGGGTGAAAGTTGGGTGTAGTTGGGTGATTAGGCTGACCCTACTGGACTATGCCTATAGGTATTTCAGCAATAACTATCTGACTATTGCGTTTTGGATTACAATTAATTACATCCACACAGACAAACAGGCATACAAACAGACAACAACCCAAACCGCAATGATAATTACCTTTGCAGGCATTTCATATATATGCCGTATGTTTTTGTCTGTTTTTGTGTGTTTTTGTATGTTTTTGTGTGTTTTTGTGTGTTTTTGTGAGTTTTTGTGTGTTTTTGTGTGTTTTTGTGAGTTTTTGTGTGTTTTTGGTGTAAATAGACGTCCCCTAGCATAGACCTAATAACAATACAACAATAGAGTACTGTAGTTAAAATAAATAGACAAATTCAGCTGCGGTTGCCGGTATTACAGTATTATGGTGAAGTGATTTGACTGTTTGAAGAATTGGAAATGAGAATCTAATGCGAGCGCAGCGAGCGAAATTTTTTTGTGTATTTTCGTGATTTCAATTAATTTGTGGTGCGCATCAGAGGCAGAGCTGCGCGCTGAGGCGCAACGCGCACCTGTCTCACACCCGAACTCGCACCTGTCTCACCCAAACGCGCAACGCGCATCTGGTTTGCGGTCATTCGCGCAGGTACGCGTCCGAGTTTTGCAGCATGAATTCCAACCTGGGTGGTAGGTAGGCCTGTAGGCCTACCCAAACCATACAGCCATAGGATTGGTTAGTGTTGTACGTGTACCACCTAGCTGTGACAATATCCTGTACCATAACCTTATAGCTGTATAGCCATAGGCAAATTTTGTTATTAATTAATTTTAAATGTTATTATTTTAAATGCTGTTAATTTTCAAAGAGAGATGTATTGTTTGTTCTGCTTCTCTGAAAAATAACAAAAAAAACGGCTTTTTTTCATAATAAATGTATATTAATATTATGATTATGTCTGATAGCCACTAGCCAGATGCCAGAGTTGTCATAAATCCCGAAAAATAATTTTATTCGGGATATTCGGTATATCCTGGGATATTGACCTCACAAGCGATGGACATATTATATGATCAGTAAAAAGTAAACAAAACTTGCTGACTTTCAGACTTTGCAGTGAAGTTATTTTCAGTTGTTCCAAATAATTGTTCAGTTGAAATAAATTTTCATGATTGCCGCAACTACCTTCTGTATCTCAGAAAAGGCAAACTTTGACCAGAAAGGTTATCCAAAATGGTGAAATGTTTGAAGGTTTTGAAAGTTAAAGCTGATAAAGAAAATTGCCCAACTGACTGACATTTGCCCATTGCCAACTCAATAGAAATTTAAAACTGTTAAAATCACTCACTTGATGACTGACTCAATTGCTTTACTTTATAATAATTAGTAATATTGGGTAAATTGCATAATATTGAGTAAAGAGTAAAGAACCTAAAATAATATTGAGTAAATCATATGTAAACAACGTAAATGAATAAAATTAACATGTAGGCCTATAATTGAGTACTTTTATAAGATCCCGGTATATCCCATGATATCAGAATCAGACCCAAAATCCCGGGATATACGAGGTATATACTAGGACATTATGCTAGCCAGTCGCAGTCAGCTATCATTTTTCAAGTACTCATTGTCAGATTGTATCTTCACAGACCTCGGTGGTAAAGGGAGATTGCCAATTCACAAAGGGAATGTTTCTATTTGTATTGAATTTTATCGAATTACTTTTCTGGAATTTATTTTAATTTCCTTGAGGGATCCACAATATATTTACAGCAAAATACAGAAATATGATGGTTTTTGCGTTTTTCTCGAACTGATACTTTTTGGTACCGGTAAGTGTTCATCTGGCTCTATCGCCCTCTATGACTCTATGATCACGATCTGACGATATAATATAATATAGCTGCCTAATTCTGTAGTTCAAGTTTATTTTAACCTGTGAGCTTACTTCACAGTCACACCCGTATTATGTGATATATGATATTATTTGGATCTATATAAAGACGTTCCTTTATTCTGTTTAATTCACAATGGAGAAAACACTAACACTGGAAAGTTTGTTTGGAGCCCCGGCAGCGCAATATATGTGGCCACTCCCTATGAGCGAAAAACAAGATGGTGCCATAGAAATTGTGGAGACTATTCGATGGGTTTGCCAAGACTTCCCGGAACTAAATGCAGCTGTTGATAACCATATACTTAAGGACTATGACACCCATGATTACCACAGTATGCGTAATATATGCGAACGGTACAATCGAGCCGTGGCGGCAATACTAGATACATGGCTCGGTTCCAACCGCTACAAACGGATACCAGAACGCGCCAGCAGCGGTTTACTTAAACACATCCTCAACCAGGTCTATACACACGCTGTTTGTGATCCCGATAAACTCAATGTCTACGAGCCGTTCAGCCCTGAGGTTTATGGGGAGACGAGTTACGACCTTGTGAAGAAAATGTTGGAGACGATAGCGATCCGAGAGACGGATACCTTTATCGATCTAGGGAGCGGAGTGGGTCAAGTTGTCCTGCAGATCGCCGCCTCCACAGAATGCCGTTTCTCCTTCGGAATTGAACGAGCTGAAACTCCCTCAAGCTATGCCATCAACATGGAGAGAGAGTTCCGTAAATGGATGGCCTGGTACGGCAAATCCTACGGAGAGTTTAAACTCGAGAAGGGAGACTTTCTGGACGATTCTATGAGTGATCGAATCGCCAATGCCTCTGTTGTCTTTGTGAATAACTATGCATTCGGACCCATCGTCAATCATCAATTAAAACTTCGTTTCGCCAACATGAAGGAATCCGCTCGGATTGTTTCCTCTAAGGAGTTTGTTCGTCCCAACTTCCGTATAACTTCTCGCGCTCTCTCTGATATCTCCTCAATAATGAGGGTTACCGAGATAGAAGGGATGCGCGGTAGTGTGAGTTGGACTGTTACGCCGGTCTCCTACTACCTACACACCATCGACAGGACGCAACTCGAGTTGTACTTCAAGGAGAACCGCGAACGTGGCAGCCACAGGGGGCGAGGGGAGGCTGACTTCGAGACGGACACCTCGGACACCGGGAGCAGCTCGCTGCGGGGCTACCAACGGAGGCAGGAAGGGGGCGGCGATGGGGGGCTGGTCGGGGATAGTGCCACCGTGTCCGAGACGAGTAGCTCGGTAGCTGAACTCTGTGATGATATTGTCTGGGGCCCGACGACCCGGCGTCAGTGGAAGCAGTTAGTAGCCCAAGAGAGCCATCAGAAGGAAGATAAGAGTAAGTCCAGGGGACTACCCTTGCAGACTATAAAGGAGCATCGCGAGAAATCTACTACGAAAAAATCAATTCTCTTGAAAAATAATAAGAATGCGAAGGAAACAAGCAAGAAGAATGTAATGTCAGGCAACAACCTTATTGCTTTGGATTTACTCCATAGAGAGACAATAAATAGTACGAGGTCTCCTTGCCCCATAAGTGACGTCATTGATGATGATGTCGAGGAGAAACCGAATGTTATTGTCTCAGAACCACAGGATAATGAGTTCAATAGATTTATGGGGAACCTCAGGAATTTATATGCGTCTTATTTTGAGAAAATTAAGAATCCAAACTTCGTCGAAATAATCCAAAAAAAGATTGAAGCCGAAAAGGAGAAGCAGAAAGCCTTGGTTTACAAACAGGCGGTTTTAAGCAGACAGATAGACAGTCTGAGGAAAGAATCAGTTGATCTTCTACAGGATAAGTTATTGGGTTTAGGTATCAGTGCAGCTAATCCTCAACAAATAATAGATCAGGCGCAAACTATTATTGAGAAACACCGGGATTTAACTGAAAAGGTGGAAATAGCTGAAACACAATTACAGTTTGCTGAGAATGAAAACCACCGTCTTAATAAGTTGCTGAAGGTTGAAGCTAAACAACTTCCGGCTGATACATTCCGGAAGAGTGACTTAAAGAGTCAGTTGAATAAACTAGAAACGGATGTTTCCACATGGGAGAGGTTTGAAGCAAAGTTGAAGCAAAAAGTGGTTGCAGAGAAAGAGCGACTGCCCCTGGCTTCCCCCAAGGGGGTTCCACACAGACAGAGATCGCCCTCTAGCACCCCCAGTCCCCGCACACCCCAAATGTTCTCCGTCGAATCTCTGATAACCAGTCAGTATCAGAGTACATTCTTTAATAATCCCCAGTCGCTGCATCCTGTCCAACGACTCAGTGATGTGATGCAACCAGATGTAGTGGGGATTCAACCGAGAGAGATGCCATTCGGCTACTCACAACAAGCCACCTTGTTCGGACAACCTCAACTTCATATAATTTCTCCTGATTCTATTAAACGCAAACGAGATTCTTCCTCGTCATCAAGAAAATCTCCTAAAATTGCGGCTCGATCAAAGTCTCCTGGACGAAGTGGTTCTGCTAGGGAATCTACATTGGCTTACTCCGACATCGCCCAAGGTTCCTCACATCCCTATGTCATCAGAAAAATCCGTAACGAAGGATTTCCTCCCAGTCCTGTAACCACGCAGACAAGTGTTATTGCGCCTGCAGTCACGGCCATACGGGAAGGGGACCCCGCCGATGCCGAGGTCGCGCGAGTTCTGGCATCCACACGAGTGACGAGCTGCTCATCGAGGATAACGACGCCGTCGCCAAGGTTGATGCCGATAAAACAGCGAATTCTTGGTTGTAAAGAAGAGACAAGAACTCCCATCCCTATGTCCCTGGAGGATAAAGTATCTTTAATGACTCAGCGAAGTGATAGTTTGCCATATAGTGAAGGAAGCCAAGTTACAGAACTTATGTATTGCAAAATCATAGAAGAACCCGATGCTACCCTTGATTCTATTATGGGTGTTTCGCTTGAGCCAGTTTCAGGTGCTTCTGGTATCGGTACTTCCCTTCACCATAATTCATCTACCATTTCCAAAGGGACCGATGAGGAACATAAATCCCCACAAATCGTTATCCCTGACAGTTCCGTCAGTAAGGCCACCATGGTCTATGATGATCCCGTAAGTGATCCGGTTCCAATAGCGACTTCAGCACAACATATTAAGTTAATTAATGAGGTTTCTAAGTCAACTACGATTTATGAACAAGGTAGACCTCTTGATGGCGTTCCTAAAGCTATCGATAATATCACCAACACCGTTTATGCAATCAGTACGCCTGATCTTACTGAAAGTGAAAATATATCCAAAGCAGTAGTTTCTCAATCTAGTGGTTTAGAACCAGTATTACCAGTTAATATTGAAGACATCAGAAACCTCCATAATGCTAATGCAGTTTCAAGTTCAATTTCAGATGAAAACCAACTTGGCATTGTTCCAAAGGTAAACTTTTCAGATGGGATTGTTCAATTGACAAAGACATATATTAACGAAAGCATTGAGCCAATAACTATTTCTGATGGTAGGAAGTCCAAATCGACCGTTTGTACTAATTTATCTGTTCCTGATGTCAACAAAAATAATTATCCTGATGATATTATTAAATCCATTGATGATTTTGCTATAACTACTTCTGTTGTTGGTGCACAAAACATCAGCGATTCTGACAGATATCTTGCTGATAAAGTCGAAAACAAAGTACCGGTATGTAATTCTATGTCCAACTTGGCTCCCCACAGCATGCCCAGATTACCCGAGAAAAAGGTGCCAGTGAGTGATAGTTATGAGCAACATGAAACTACATTACCTACAATTGTTGCAAGCGAAACCTCCCAACAAATACAGCCGCATGTTTCAATGCCTCAAAAGGATTCCATAGACTTCCAAAATCTGGATATTCCTCAGGTTAAATCTGGTTTTATTAAACCAGTTGTTTCGGATATGGATCCGTGTAAGCAAAAGATATCTCAAGACCTTACTATACAATCAGTTAACAAGAGTGGGGAAATTAAGGGTGAAATTGGTCTACCTCAAACAGTCAGGGATGTTAGTGAGCTACAAGTTGAGGATGAAAACAAAACTACTGTATCTGAGAAACAACAGACAAGAGGCAAATCTGAACAGCAAATTGATATCCCAGTAGCTGAACTTGATCAGGCAGCAAATGACATTATTATTGAGCCAGAAAATATTCTTGCTACTATCGACCAATGCGTTGAAGGGTTGCAGCCAGCTGACATTGACAATGGTTCAGGCGGCGAAAGCATAAATGGAAATGATGACACTGTATCTGGGAGAAAAAAAGCGAAACTACGTGGAAAAAAGGGGAAAGCAAAGAAATCGAAAACTAAACTTCGACAAGTACCTTCTGGTGCAGATCAATTAGTGAGTAGTAATAAATCACAGACAGAAATTAGCCAAGAGCAAATGGATTCCAACCAAAATAATACAGACAACCTTGAAGAACATATTGATTGTCAACAGACAGATGGTCATGTAGACATCAGCAAGGACCAAATAAATAGTAATTCATTCCAGATAGATTCCACTCCCATCCAAATAGATGATACTAAAGACCTGGCAGCCCCAACAAGTCAAGAAGAAATTGAAAATCTACAGCCGAAATCTAATTTTGTAGATTCGAGTGCAGTTGATATTGGGGATGATTCCAATTTGTTAGGAGGAAAAGGTTATAATATATCGAATGATGAAGTTTTTCAGTCAGTTGAAAGTTTGGACGAATCACCGCCTGTGAGAAAAACGAGGTCACAATCTAACCTTGGAAAAGCTACAATAGGAAAGAGCACAACAAAACAACAGCAATTGAAATTGAAATTTAAGAAATCCAAGGGGAAAAAGGAAACTGGAGATCAAGGTGAAGATGAGGACTTGAGGGCTCTAAGTAGTTATTCTCCCAGTCTTCCTGGAGTTGAAAAGCAGACTGGGAAACAGGGTCGGAAGAAATCGGTAATACAAAATGAGTCTGTTATTACTGATGATCATTCACTCAATGTTAGTGACCAGAAAGAAGCGAAGGTGGAGACACCTCGACAACTGCGACCAAGAAAACGCAGTGGCGTGAGGATTCTAGAATCTAGTGATGCTTCCCCAAAGACACCTGAACTGAAAGAACTTAGTGCAATACAGTCACCTAAGCAACAAATTCCTGACATACAATCGGGTAAATCATTGCCCGAAAAATCTCCCACTCGTGGAAGGCAGGAAGACAAGATAGAAGAATCGGCACAAGTCGAACTTGAAGAAAATATTTTAGATCCCATTGATAAAACGCCCCCCGAACCGGAAACTGATACTCGGAAAAAACTTCGTCCAAGGAATCGGAAACAGTCTTCTGCAATACCTAATTTACCTGAGAACAATGCAAAGTCTGTGAGAAAACAAAACCGAGTAGCGGTTCTCGCTCCTTCAATTGAAAGCGTCCCACTGGAAGTCTCTACAGTGAAACTTCCTGCAACTGATGGGGAAGACAAAACGGTTGCTATGGATGTTGATGCAAAACATGGTCGTAGTTTGTTAGATGAAAAGGTATCACCTGGTGCACAGCTTCCTGTTGAACCTATTGAAGATAAACTACTATTGAAACCAGTTTGTGAAGGGCCAGAGCAAAAGAGTGATCAAATGTCCCCTGATAAGCATGAAAATGTACAACCAGAACAAAATGACTTGAAGATAAATTCACTACTTTCTTCGAATCACGAATCAAGAGACAATTCAATACCGGTAACAAACGTTGCTGATAAAAAAGATTCATTAACATTGCAACATTCAAAGCAAATTTCTTCAACATTCGCTGCTGATGAAATTCGGATAACAACGCAAACAAAATATGCCGTCAATGTAGAAAGTTCACTAACTAAGCCAAACATTTCCGAAAGTAAAGATATGCTACATCTGATACGAGCCCTAGAATATAGTAGTGATAAAACTCAACAAATGTCCTCAAACCGCAATGATTATGCAGTGGAACCCATCGACGAAATGACTAAAGATATTGCTGGGGAAGTCCAGGACGTAGAAGTTACTGAGAAGTCACCAATTAATCACTTACAGTCTACTGATGAATTGTTTGACACCGAGGTGCCTTTGCATAGAGCCCCTGGAATTCTTTCTCTTGAAACAAGTGGGACAACTGATAAGGGTAGTGCCACAACAGCTGTTACAGATGGGATAATGCCACTGAGTAATGCCACAACAGTTGTTACAGATGGGACTACGCCGTTGGGTAATACCACAACATATGTTACAGATGGGACAACGCCATTGAGTAGTGCCACAACAGCTGGAACAAATTGGACAACACCGCTGCGTAATGCCACAACAGATGTTACAGATGGGACAACGCCGCTGGGTAATGCCACAACAGATGTTACAGATGGGACTACGCCGTTGGGTAATGCCATAACAGCTGTTACAGATGGGACAACGCCACTGGATGATGCCACAACAGCTGTTACAGATGGGACAATGCCACTGGGTAATACCGAAACACCTGGTAAAGTTGGGACAATGCCACTGGATGATGCCACAACAGCTGTTACAGATGGGACTACGCCGTTGGGTAATGCCATAACAGCTGTTATAGATGGGACAACGCCACTGGGTGATGCCACAACAGCTGTTACAGATGGGACAATGCCAATGGGTAATACCGAAACACCTGGTAAAGATAGGACAATGCCACTGGGTGATGCCACAACAGCTGGTGAAGATGGGACAACTTCGCTTGATATTGCCACTACAGCTGGTTCAGTTGGCCTTTGTAATTCAGAATCCCACCAGAACCAAATAGAACATGACGAGGTTCTACAACATGCAAATACTGATCTATATGATTCTTCGAAATTCGACAATACTCGTACTGAAGTTGATACAACAGTTGTTTCTGACAAATGTAAGTCTCCAGTCCGCCCCCTTGCAACATGGCATTCATATGCAGATGAATTTACCTCTAAAGATTCAAGAAAGGCTGTAGAAATTGAAAGTCGAGAAAGCGGCACTGGAGAACTATCGGGTAATTTTCGAATCCCCAAAAAGCAAAGTATCCAGCCTACAACAGATGGCTGCAACGACAGGCCGAATGTATCTGAAACATCATCCCATTCCACTTCATTTTCGCAAAGTCATGTTTCTGCTCCGGCCTCACCGTGTCGTAAAGGTCATCTCCCATGGATTGATAAACATGGTCTGCATAGCTCTCCCCGTTCACATGCTCTCAAAGGTGATGCATTACTTACACTGAAAGGTGGTAAGTTGTCCGGCAAGGATAAAACCGCACCAAATAAGCCAGTTGGTATTGTTATTAAGCCATCATCATCGTCAACTGCACAGCCAATTGAATATGAAGAACCGAAAACTTACAAGGAGTACCGCGAGCTCAAGGAGAAGGGTGTTCTCCCCACAAATCCAACAAAGGATAAAGGCGGAAAGCAAAGTGAAACTAAAAGTAAAAAAACTGATGTTGATGGGAAACTACACTCAAGTATCAGTCCAAGCAAGCCGTTGGCCAAAGCAGAACAGGCTAAACAACATCATGAGCAGGGGGAACATCATGGAAAACATCGTCATGAACCGATTAAAACTCATGACATTGCAAAGCATAAACAAACTGAGGCTGAGTTGCGACACAATCACCGGTCTAATACTAAACTATATAAATCGCATGAAGACTCATCCAGCACACAGACTGACCCCAGAATCGAATCTAATAAATTGCCTGGAGATATCGATTCATCCAATTCAAATTTAGATCCATCCCACCGAGGTGAAAGGATGTTACACGATGGTAGTTGGAAGGACCAAACCTCTAGTGTTGAGGGTCATTCTGTACCAACTAAAGATGAAAAGCCAAGAAGAGAGAAAACTTTTGAAGAATTTCGTAAAGAACAATATATGGAGGCTGAGCGATGTGTTGTGAAGGATCCCCAGCAATTTATTCACTCAAAATATGGTGGAGAATATTCTCATCCGCATTTCTCTCAAAGGAATCCCCATCTACAACAACGCTACCCTCGCCAACGCAGTCCTAATACGTATCAAAGATATCCGCAGTATAACCAAAACATCCGTAAACCTTACCCACAACACCATAGCCCAAACCTGCAGAAACCTTACCCACAAAATCGTAGCCCAAACCTGCAGAAACCTTACCCACAAAATCGTAGCCCAAACCTACAGAACGTACGTTTCCCCTACCGCAACCCAAATCTCCACCATAAAGTTCCCCCTTCCCACAGCCCAACTCTCCATTCACACTTGCTACAACGCGGTCCCAACATACCATCCCGTTTCTCCCAACACAGTCCCAACTATTCGCCGCGGTTTTCATCCGGTGTCTCTCGCCCTGGTGACACCAGGGGGAACACGTGGTCTTCGCTCAACATTCCTACGTCAACAACCGCCAGACAATATCAGACCAAAGTCCCAACGGCAACCACTTCCTACCTGTCATATGCCACCCAAGTGGAAACAACATCCTACACAACCAAACCAGAGGAAGCCACGTCCTACACGTATACCAATCCCGATAAGTCGGATTATTCGCAGATTTCATACGCTTCTTATTTCAGTCAAACTCCGCCCCCACAACAATCCTACTTAGCTACATACGCCTCTAGCGATAAGGACGCCGTGCCAGATAATACAACAACATCGTATGCTAGTCTAATGGACCCGCTAACATACCAGCTGACCGGCGCAGCCATTCCCACGACCTACAGTGTGAGTAACGCGGTTCCCGCTACAGACAACCGAACTTACCAAACTGCTTCCTACTTGGAGTCGCAGGCCCAAGAATCTTGTCTGTTGATGACGTCACAACTTCCCGCAGAGATTCCAACGTATCCGTCGGCTGTAGCCCCCGCAGCACCAGTACCGGCGGTGTCCACCGCATCATCCTACCTACTGCCCCCGCAACCGGTGCCCCCTGTCACCCCCCTAGACAGTCTGTACAATAACGCTCAACAGGCCGCTCAAATGATAATCCAATCAACTATCCTAAACCAGAACATTCGTCAACTAGACCAGCACCTACAGTCAGTGCTGAAACTGAAACAGCAGGAGGCCTTGGTGTCTGGGGGGGTTGCCCAGGAGACACGAGACCCCGAGGTCCCCTCGACTGGTTACGGGGAACTCGACTCGACCCCCTGGATACCCGGTATCACGTGTCCCCCGCAGGAGGCGCAACGACCCATCACCCTCAGCCAGACGTTGATCCCGTTTGCCCAGGCTATCAGCGTGGGCGGGACGTTGCTCTCCTCTGTCACTGGCCACAGGTCCGATACCACACCCGTGGTCAGTGCGGGGTCCTCGGTCAGTTACCATGACGACGCCTCCTACCCGCCACCCCCGCCTCCACCCCCACCTCGGGCGCCAAGATAACTCAGATGGTTCTAGAATAATAATAATATAATAGATAATTTTATTTCCACGTAGCATTGAAGTATATATAAATATACAATTTGTAATAATTTGGTGTTTTGGAAATGAAATTTTCTTAGTAGTAAAACTGTTTTATATTCAACTTTTTTTTATTTACTCAAATAGAATATGCGGTAAAACTTATTACCCTAACAAACATTAATAACGATTTAGCTATTTATGCCAAATAATTTATTTAGGTATTTTTCCTTCAACGACCACCTGAATAACTTTAACTTTGTTAAATGTCTAGAACAATATGGGAACCATTAAAAATTATTAGAAAATTACAAAAAATAGCGATTAAATTTATCGAAAGCGAAGTACAAAGCTCTCACTCTTATTGCAATCAAAATCATATCCATCTGAATTGTTTACGAAAAATGTTTGAATTTGCGTTTATTATCGTTAAATGTTTCCTATTTCGCCTTGGTGTATATAACTAACTATATGTTATATTGTATTATTATATATAATATTAATATGTATTTTATTTTTATTATATTAATTAATACTTCTTCTCTGAAAATTAATAATGTTAATTTGATGTTAATCTGAAAAAATACGTTTCCAACGGCAAAATCCAAGATATAACAGTTTCTCCAGTGTAATGTCTATTGATGGTGATCATATTTTAGCGCCACTAATATAATGCCGCCCCAAATTAGATGATTTGATACCAAAAAAATGATTTAGCACCAAATATATTTTTTTGTAGCACCAATTCACATCCCCCAATTTTGAATATCCCTCTCATCAAAAACAATTATTCACCCCCCCCCCCCCCCCCCCCCCCCCAAAAAAAAACAATTTATTCAGCCCCCCAAAAACAATTTATTTATCCCACAAAAACAATAATTTATCCCCCAAAAATAATTATTCTTCCCCTAAAAACAATTATTCATACCTCAAAAAGTTTTCAATCTCCCTAAAATAATTACTTGTCAACCAAAAACAATTCTTCCAACACCAAATATTTTATGGTAATTTTATTTAAAAATACAAATTCATTAATTATTTATTTACATAAATCAAACAAAATGTTTAATCATCGTATACTAACGATCCTCGTACCAATAGTCTCTGTAAGTAAGAGTCTGTAACTGAGAGTCTGTAACTGAAGTCTGTAACTGAGAGTCTGTTTATTTTGGTAGAATACTTGAATATTTTGGGGGAATTGAATATGCATTTATTTTGGGGGAATATGTATTTATTTTAGGGGAATATGCATTTATTTTGGGGGAATATGCATTTATTTTGGGGGAATATTTTTCGAATTGATGGTTGCTACATAAGACTACTAAGGGCAGCCCTAAACATCAGCTGGAGACAACACATGACAAACGCCGAGCTTTATGGTACAATACCACCTGTATCAACCACCCTCCGTGAACGCAGATTAAGATTCAGTGGGCACTACTGCTGGCGAAGTAAAGACGAGGTCATACCAGATCTACTTCTCTGGCAACCAACTCATGGAAAGCGTAGTCGTGGACGACCGGCCATAACATATATAGATCAACTTGAAAGGGATACTGAACTTGGGAGAAACGAAATTGCGACAACTATGGAGAATCGGGAAGCCTGGAAGGATCTCATTTCCACTGTCCGAGTTCGCGCGACCTAGTAGTAGTAGTAGTAGTAGTTGGGGGAATATGCATTTATTTTGGGGGAATGTGTATTTATTTTGGGGGAATATGCATTTATTTTGGGGGAATATGCATTTATTTTGGGGGAATGTGTATTTATTTTGGGGGAATATGCATTTATTTTGGGGGAATATGCATTTATTTTGTGGGAATATCTATTTATTTTGGGGGATTATGTATTTATTGTAATTTATTGTATTCGATGTTGAATAATTGTTTTTGGTGTTGAAAAATTTGTTTTGGTGTTGAGTAATTGTATTTGGGGTGACTTATTTTATTTGGTTTTGATAATTTTTTTTGGGGGTAACATTGATTAAATTGGTGTTATATAATTTTTTGGTTAAATTTTCATCAATTTTGTGTAACTTTAATTGGTAGCCTATTTTTACACCATGACTGGGGGGGGGGGGGGGGGGGGGGGCGTATTTACAAACCCCATACAGTCTCGACACTGGCAATGTAATTCAGCCTGAATAAAGGACCAATGAGAGACGATCAGTAATTGGAAGTCTAGTGCTGAGATGGTATGGGGTTTGGGAATACACCAAACCCCATACTATATCCCTCGGCACTTTAATGTGGTACTTTACAGTGCTGCTTACTTCATGTTTTTTAGGTCCACGTAGCAAGACCTCTAGAATTCACTCTGTTGTTGACTTCGGTGTTGGTGTTGTAATTTCCAGTTGGGTTTACAAGGCTTCATACGGCGCAGTGGCGTTGGACGTAGAATCTCTTCCAAAGAGTTCCGAGTACATTCCCCCCTTTCCGCTGAAATTTTTTGGTAGTAAGATTTCGTATTAAGCCAATCAAGGAGACAGTTCATACGTTAGTAGACGCGGACCTTTGCGCGTTGTCGCGCTTGTCATCATAAAGTAGAAGCGGGTACCGGTATTTATTTATCGCAGAACAGTGACTGTAAATGGTGATTCTCGTCAGATATTAATTAAACCATTTCCATTAATTACGGTTAGTAAACCTTGTGTAATGCGATTCATCCGTATGTGAATGATGTTTAAAATGATCTCAATGCGTCTATACTTTATTTCTCTGGTGCGCCGATTTTTGCTTTATTGTTAATATTCTGGCGCAATTCCTCGTTAAGTGTCAAAAATGTAAATGCAAAATCAATAATAATTATTATTCTACCTGTCAGCTTGTTTTCAGGGTAATTAATAAAAATTTATAAATAGAAAATCAATATAAATTTAAGAAAAATATTGAAAGTAATTAATTAAAATATACCCTCTTTATTATTATTACATTATACATGCTAATCTAAACCCCAATTCGTGTTTCAGTCTGCACAGCCCATTGCCCACACACTTCCCCCCACGCCCATTGCACACACACTTCCCCCCACGCCCATTGCACACACACTTCCCCCACGCCCATTGCCCACACACTTCCCCCCACGCCCATTGCACACACACTTCCCCCCACGCCCATTGCACACACACTTCCCCCACGCCCATTGCCCACACACTTCCCCCCACGCCCATTGCCCACTCACTTCCCCCCACGCCCATTGCCCACACACTTCCCCCCACGCCCATTGCCCACACACTTCCCCCCACGCCCATTGCACACACACTTCCCCCACGCCCATTGCCCACACACTTCCCCCCACGCCCATTGCCCACTCACTTCCCCCCACGCCCATTGCCCACACACTTCCCCCCACGCCCATTGCCCACACACTTCCCCCCACGCCCATTGCCCACACACTTCCCCCCACGCCCATTGCCCACGCACTTCCCCCCACGCCCATTGCCCACACACTTCCCCCCACGCCCATTGCCCACACACTTCCCCCCACGCCCATTGCCCACGCACTTCCCCCCACGCCCATTGCCCACGCACTTCCCACCACTCCCATTGCCCACACACTTCCCCCCACTCCCATTGCCCACACACTTCCCCCCTCGCCCATTGCCCACACACTTCCCCCCACGCCCATTGCACACACACTTCCCCCCACGCCCATTGCCCACACACTTCCCCCCACGCCCATTGCCCACACACTTCCCCTCACGCCCATTGCCCACACACTTCCCCCCACGCCCATTGCACACACACTTCCCCCCACGCCCATTGCCCACACACTTCCCCCCACGCCCATTGCCCACACACTTCCCCCCACTCCCATTGCCCACACACTTCCCCCCACGCCCATTGCACACACACTTCCCCCCACGCCCATTGCACACACACTTCCCCCACGCCCATTGCCCACACACTTCCCCCCACGCCCATTGCCCACTCACTTCCCCCCACGCCCATTGCCCACACACTTCCCCCCACGCCCATTGCCCACACACTTCCCCCCACGCCCATTGCCCACACACTTCCCCCCACGCCCATTGCCCACGCACTTCCCCCCACGCCCATTGCCCACACACTTCCCCCCACGCCCATTGCCCACACACTTCCCCCCACGCCCATTGCCCACGCACTTCCCACCACGCCCATTGCCCACGCACTTCCCACCACTCCCATTGCCCACACACTTCCCCCCACTCCCATTGCCCACACACTTCCCCCCTCGCCCATTGCCCACACACTTTCCCCCACGCCCATTGCCCACACACTTCCCCCCACGCCCATTGCACACACACTTCCCCCCACGCCCATTGCCCACACACTTCCCCCCACGCCCATTGCCCACACACTTCCCCTCACGCCCATTGCCCACACACTTCCCCCCATGCCCATTGCCCACACACTTCCCCCCACTCCCATTGCCCACACACTTCCCCCCTCGCCCATTGCCCACACACTTCCCCCCACGCCCATTGCACACACACTTCCCCCCACGCCCATTGCCCACACACTTCCCCCCACGCCCATTGCCCACACACTTCCCCCCACGCCCATTGCCCACACACTTCCCCCCACGCCCATTGCCCACACACTTTCCCCCACGCCCATTGCCCACACACTTCCCCCCACGCCCATTGCCCACGCACTTCCCCCCACGCCCATTGCCCTCGCACTTCCCCCCACTCCCATTGCACACACACTTCCCCCCACGCCCATTGCCCACACACTTCCCCCCACGCCCATTGCCCACACACTTCCCCCCACGCCCATTGCACACACACTTCCCCCCACGCCCATTGCCCACACACTTCCCCCCTCGCCCATTGCCCACACACTTCTCCCCACGCCCATTGCCCACACACTTCCCCCCACGCCCATTGCCCACACACTTCCCCCCTCGCCCATTGCCCACACACTTCCCCCCACGCCCATTGCACACACACTTCCCCCCACGCCCATTGCCCACACACTTCCCCCCACGCCCATTGCCCACACACTTCCCCCCACGCCCATTGCCCACACACTTCCCCCCACGCCCATTGCCCACACACTTCCCCCCACGCCCATTGCCCACGCACTTCCCCCCACGCCCATTGCCCACGCACTTCCCCCCACTCCCATTGCCCACACACTTTCCCCCACGCCCATTGCCCACACACTTCCCCCCACGCCCATTGCCCACACACTTCCCCCCACGCCCATTGCACACACACACTTCCCCCCACGCCCATTGCCCACACACTTCCCCCCTCGCCCATTGCCCACACACTTCCCCCCACGCCCATTGCCCACACACTTCCCCCCACGCCCATTGCCCACACACTTCCCCCCCACGCCCATTGCCCACACACTTCCCCCCACGCCCATTGCCCACACACTTGTAGTTGTCATCCGGCATACTTCGACACAAAATCGTGGTACATATTATTTATTTAGGAAAAAACCTTATTAACGAAAGTACAAAAACGAAACAAAAAACTAATTTATCATACAGCATAATAGTTGGAAAAATAGCGCAACAGCTGTTAGTATCACCGTCGTTTCCTTAGCAACACTTCACTATTCTCTAAAATATTTTTTCCTCATTCGTTCAAGATTACAAGCAGTTTAACCTCAACAGTCAATCGGTATTGTGGTTGTTAAGCTTCCATAGAAACTGATGTACTCCATAGAAACGGGTCATTATTTAAATTTGCACAATGTGTCAAAGTGCACAAAACAGATTTGTATATTATGAGTGAACTATATGAACCGAAACACCCTTAAAATATGTAATCCGGCCTTAAATTTTCAGTTGTGCCAAAAACAGGTATATGTGGCTGGTTGCCAGAATATTTGTTTAAACTCTTAATTCAAAACCGCAAAGATAAATACATAACGCATATCAACGAATTTGGAGATTATTCATTAATATTTGTTATGTAGTGAAAGTGAAGGGCAGGATGGGGGGGGGGGGGGGGGGGGGTGTCTTGTGATGTCAGTTTAACGTATGGGCAAAGGGAAATGAACTTGCATGGATCTTTGTACCCTCTCAGTTCGGAAACATAGGCCTGTTCGAGAGAATGTGGTTGCTAGCTGATAGTACATAAGGTGGAGTTAGGTTATTTACTTAACGATTTATTTATAGTTAAGAAATAACATCCTGTTGATAAGTATTTCCATCCGAATGTGTGGACAGTAAAAGATATGAAAATATTAAATCATACTTCATTATTTGGTTTGGAAGTATCATATTTACCTTTTTTTATTTAATATATTACATAATTATGAAGTATATTACCACTTACACATCGATACAACAGCTGCTATTGGTGCTGACTATGTTACTAACGCCGTCATTGATGGCGGCAACGTTTCCAGCGTTACATAAGCTGCGAATGAGCGCATCCGATCCCGGGACGCAAGCCGTCGCCGTAACAGATCTGATACAAAGATTGATACCCAAACAGGCGAATAGTTTTGTGGTTAAAGTCGACCCAGGAATTGCTGAATCACCTCACTTAGATACATTCGAAGTATCCACTTCCGCAGGAAAGGTAGATAACACATTCATTCATGACCTGATAATAAATCAGATCAGATATTTAAAATAAAAGTAGGATTTGAATTAAACATTCATCTAAGCGCGAAAGTCGCAAATCACAAAGGTCCGCGTCTACTAACGCATGAACTGTCTCCTTAAATGGCTTACTACTGTACCAATCTTACAACAACAAAAACATTCACCGGAATATGGGATTGAACTCGTACCTAGAGATTCCAAGTCCTACGCTCTGTTAACTAAGCCACTGGGGCCGTATCAATCCTTAATACCAAAACCTAACGAGAAATTAACAACAAGGGAGTGAATACTAGAGGTCTCGCTACGCGGACATAAAAATATAACACGTACATCATAAACTGATGAAATGGTAGGCCCGCGAGCGCACAGTGGTCTAACATGAAACATAACGGATGGGTGTTGAATAACAATGAAATTGAGAGTCTAAACAGCGGCAAGATAAATTATATTAAATTCAAACAAACGTTATTGCCCTTACGGGGCTGTTTAAACGTTTATTTGAATTTAATATAATTTACCTTGCCCCTGTTTAGACCCTATATTTCATTCTTATTCAACACCCATCGGTTTAGATACCTACTTACAGTTGTAGTGGATTCATCTCATACCTGTAATTTGATTGGGGGTTAAGCATTTTCTTTTACAAAATTTATAAATCAGCTTTATTATTCCAGGTATATATTACCGGAACTACTGGAGTTGCAGCCGGTTGGGGTTTCAATTACTATCTGAAGAAATATTGCGGTTGTCAGATAAACTGGTCGTCGGATCAGTTGAGCATCCCCAATCCATTACCGAAAGCGAAGGAACGGGTAACCAGCCCGCACCAGTTCCGTTACTACCAAAACGTCTGCACCGTGAGCTACTCCATGGTCTGGTGGGACTGGGCGAGATGGGAGCGAGAAATAGATTGGATGGTCATGAATGGATACAACCTCCCGCTCGCATTCACAGGACAAGAGTATGTCTGGCAGAAGTTGTGGCGGTCATTTGGTTTCACTGACCAGGACATAGAAGAGTTCTTCACAGGACCGGCTTTCCTTGCTTGGCAAAGAATGGGAAACGTGGATGGATGGGGAGGTCCATTGCCCCAATATTGGATCGATGGACAATACCAATTGCAACTGCAAATTCTGAAGAGAATGCGAGAATTTGGTATTATTCCAGTCCTGCCTGGTTTCAGCGGAAATGTTCCCAAAGCAATCTCCCGCATTTTCCCTCGAGCGAAAGTGGATCATAGAGGTGCTTGGGGCAATATGAATGCAACCTACTGTTGCACATACTCTTTGGATGCAGCCGACCCATTATTTGAGAAAGTTGGCACAGCTTACTACAAACTTCTTATAGAAACGTTTGGCACAGATCATATCTACAGCATGGATACATTTAATGAAATGGCACCGCCAACGACAGACCTTACTTACCTAGAGGACAACAGCAGGATGACCTATTCAGCATTGTTAAATGTCGATCCCATTGGCGTATGGTTGATGCAAGGCTGGTGTTTTCTAGAAGGTTTCTGGACGCCAGACCGAGTGAAAGCGTATCTCTGGGGCGTGCCATTGGGGCGTCTGCTAGTCCTTGATCTTTATGCTGAATTCATACCGATGTATGTGAAGACGCACAACTTCTATGGTCAACCTTACATATGGTGCATGTTGCACAATTATGGCGGTACACTGGGGATGTACGGACCTTTGGACAGGGTAACCAATGGCGTTATTAAGGCTATGAATGAAGATAATAGCACTATGGTTGGAACTGGAATTACTATGGAGGGAATTAACCAGAACGAAGTTATGTACGAAATGATGAACCAAATGCACTTGAGTACAGAATCGTACGGAAACGATTTGCCGAAGTGGATTGAGAACTTCGCAAAGAACAGATATGGAATGAATCTCAATTCAACATCTAAAGCCTGGGATCTGCTACTGAGATCCCTTTACAACACTAATGCGTATTACAATTACAACCACAATGGGTTACAAATCCTTAAACCTAGTACGAATATTCACATTGCATTTCATTACAACGCTAGTGATGTGTTTTATGCGTGGGGGAATATGACCCTGGCCATGAAAACCTTGGGTAGTATAGAAACCTATCGTTATGACTTAATAGATATCACGAGACAGGCCATGCAGGAGGCATCCACTGTTGCATACAATAAAATGATAGCCGCTTTCAACACAGGCTCTTATGATGATATGGTTGCAATGGGTGACAGACTTTTGGAAACTATTATGGACTCAAACAGAGTCCTTGGAACCGATAGTCGGTATATGTTGGGTACATGGATAGCGGCATCTCGAGAGAAAGGAACAACAAATGATGAAAAAAGATACATGGAGTTTAATGCAAGAAACCAGCTGACTTTGTGGGGTCCTACTGGAAATATCTTAGATTATGCTGCGAAACAGTGGAACGGATTGATGAGTGATTACTACCATCCGAGGTGGGAACTGTTCCTACAGTATCTTCAGGTATCCAAGATGTCGGGTGTTCCATTGGATGAAACGAAGTTCGCCTCTCATTGTCTCTTTTTGGGTCAGTATTGGGGGTACATGAATCAAACATATCCTAAAGACCCCCTTGAAGACACTCTGGATGTTGTAGAAGTGCTTTATAAGAAATGGTCCGTAATAGTAGAAGGAGAATTGAATGAGATGCTAATTGACAATGCAGTTCCATTGAATTATGTTGATGACGACTTTGCTGATCGAATCAAAGAAATTCTTAAAATTAAGCATCAAATGCAAGCGAATTATTTTTAAGACAGGAATGATTTTATTTAAAAACGATTGAAATTGTTATTATCAGATTGTATATTATTAGAAGTAGATACTTTGGGTTGCATTTGGTAACACCAAACTCCCATCACACATTATCAAATTAATAATTATTTTTTAATTATATACAATATTATTCAATAATATTAAATATTAATTATGTTATTAAATTATATAGATTATGGCCTGATATTGGCTGGTGTTTCTTTGTCATGGGGTCTGTGTTACAAGACATGGGCTGGGGTTTCTGTGTCACAAGACATGAGCTGGGGTTTTTGTATAGGAAGACATAAGCTGGGGTTTCTGTGTCACAAGACATAAGCTGGGGTTTCTGTGTCACAAGACATGGGGTGGGGTTTCCGTGTCACAAGACATGATCTGTCGTTTCTGTATCGCAAAACATGAGCAGAGGTTTCTGTGTCACAAGACATGGGGTGGGGTTTCTGTGGCACACGACATGGGGTGGGGTTTCTGTGTCAAAAGACATGATCTGTCGTTTCTGTATCGCACGACATGAGCTGAGGTTTCTGTGTCACAAGACACGGGGTGGGGTTTCTGTGTCACAAGACATGGGGTGGGGTTTCTGTATCGCAAGACATAAGCTGGGGTTTCTGTGTCACAAGACATAAGCTGGGGTTTCTGTGTCACAAGACATGGGGTGGGGTTTCTGTGTCACAAAACATGGGGTGGGGTTTCTGTGTCACAATACATGGGGTGGGGTTTCTGTGTCACAAGACATGATCTGTCGTTTCTGTATCGCAAGACATGAGCTGAAGTTTCTGTGTCACAAGACATGGTGTGGGGTTTCTGTGTCACAAGACATGGGGTGGGGTTTCTGTGTCACAAGGCATGATCTGTCGTTTCTGTATCGCAAGACATGAGCTGAGGTTTCTGTGTCACAAGACATGGGGTGGGGTTTCTGTGTCACAAGACATAAGCTGGGGTTTCTGTGTCACAAGACATAAGCTGGGGTTTCTGTGTCACAAGACATGGGGTGGGGTTCTGTGTCACAAGACATGAGCTGGGGTTTTTGTATAGCAAGACATAAGCTGGGGTTTCTGTGTCACAAGACATAAGCTGGGGTTTCTGTGTCACAAGACATGGGGTGGGATTTCTGTGTCACAAGACATGGGGTGGGGTTTCTGTGCCACAAGACATGATCTGTCGTTTCTGTATCGCAAGACATGAGCTGAGGTTCTGTTCGCGCTTTCAGACCTTTGGCAGTTTAACCCGCCAAATTAGGATGTCTGTTAGATAATAAATCACTTTAGCCGATGACAAATATTTGATTCACTACACTAGTCGAAACCAATCTGTGCGCGATCATTCACCCGCTGGATAATTCCCGGGAGATTGGGTTCGACGGCTTAATTTTATTGCTATGTAAGCTTAATGTATTATTCGACTGACAGTATTATATAATCTCTGACAATATTATTCACCTTCGGGAATATCAACAGTTCCTTTAGGACGTGGCGCTTTATTTATATAAACAGAGTTATGACTTAAACTACTCACAACGATATGGCTTAGTTATAATTCACATATATGGCGCATTCTTTAGGAAATGCTTCGTTATCAGTATCACTCGCACACAATGCTGCACAATACTGCACACTGATCTGCCGATCTTCACTGATTTTAGTTACATATAAAAGGAACACGGACTGACTCATGTAGGGTCTATCAAATAACATTAAATTCACTGCAAACCACTTTAACATAAGTCACAATCGTTATCTGTAACCCTTCTCTCTTACCTTCAGTATATCAAGAATATTGGGTTTTCGGGTTATTTGTCGTTATTCCAAATATAATAATTCATCAACCAAATTATGAAGTACTGACAGCAAATAGCAGTATAACAATATAAAGTATGCACAGTGTTACACAGTATACAGTGTATGCAGTACTGCAGTATGCATTGATTGCATTGAGTTAGGTTAGTCAAGTTAGATAACGGATATATGTCCTTATGATTAAGCCTACTAGTGTACGGCTAAAACAGTAAAGCACAAAAATACTTCTAAGCCGTTCTTTCCTTGGCTCAGGACTGAATGTAAACACTGCACATAGGCATTGCGTCATTTCTCGGAAATTTTCTGCACAAGGAGCCACAAAAACGCTCTAATTGGCTGACTGAACTGAGAGACGCCGTAGAACAAAGGAAATCAACACGTATGAATGTCAGCTGTTAACCGTAGTCATAGTAACTACTGTTCAAGAGTAGCTATCACCCCTTTGCGTCACGAATTGCCATAGAATCATAAAATATGCCTTTCACAGTACACATACGGAGGAAATAGGTCTTAGATCCTCTAAAAACACCGATACAGCAATAATACGGTCTCTTACACTTATTAAATCAACTACAGAGTATTTTAATGTAAAAGATAATAAAAATAACGGGGCAATTCAGCAAAGGATTTTACACCGCTCCCAGAAAATGGGATTTTCAGTCTATAAAATATAAAAATCACAGTTTCTAAAACCTAAAGATACTCTAAACAGTTAGTCTTTCTTGCGCGGACGGCGTTTACGCAGTTTTTTAAAGCTAGCAAGAGTCCTTTTCTCTTTGGGGGGGAACCACTTTACTAGGAGGGCCATAACTCCTGGGTGAAGGGTGCAATATGATTGCATTAGAAGGTTTGGGTTTACTGTCGGTGTCTCGTCCATTTCGATATGCTTCTCCTCGAGCTGATTTTCCTCCGCTTGTCATGGGATATGTTCGTCCAAAACTCTCGCAGAGAATAGGGTTTTCTAAGCTTGATATCTTCTTAGAGATTCGAGATTTCCCAATCGAACTGAGATAAGGCCAATTCGTTTATCGATTGGACTTACTGTTATAACTTACGTTTATCTGAACAACGCAGGTTTCTTTGTTGATCTTTATAGAATAGCGTTTAACTCGTTTCGTACAACGCTCTCCTTCACCTTGATGAAGGGTTGTATTGCGTTAAACGGGACGACCATACGGTTGGATAGTGATATTAGGTGTCTGCGTCATAATCCGGCTAGGTAAGATGGGCGGCTAGGTAGAAATCACTGTAGGAGTGTTACCGATTAATTGTTAGGGTAGCACTAGATCTTGAACAGTGAATACCGTCCGCGAGGATCCGCGACACCACCAGGATCGCAGGTCTGAGGTCCAACTAAGGAATGAGGAGGTTTGACCGAGTATTCCGGGACTCTGATCGTAGGTTTACTCTAGGATCGTTAGAGCCGAGTGAGCATAGATGATACGTCAAACAAGTTTCGCTCGAAACTCCAGTAAATATAACGAACACAACTGTGTTTAACACAACGTTTCCGTGGATGTTTATGTCTTTCCGTTTATTGGCTGGGTCTAGGGCATTTACCGTAATAATACCCAAAAACGTACGTTTTGTAGGGGAAACGCGAGTGATCTTTCTCCAGCTTACAATATTCCTCCATCCGTTCGAAGCTATTCGGTACAACAGGTAGCGGTCGATCGGCGGTAAGATACATCATAGGGGAATCGAGCCGTTTGAGTTCTACCATGCGGTCATGATGTATACCTTGAGGATATCGAGTTTCTAGATTTTGTTGACTGGCAATATTGAGATATGTTTCTATCAGGAATTCCAGATAATCGTTGAAGTCGCTGCGTTTATCCGGCTCCTCAACGTCTTCTCTTTCGAGTCTGTTTCGAATAGAATTCTCGTGTTCCATTCTCGGTTTATCGTTCCGCCTCCGCTGGGTAGGATATTTCAATCGTACCATTTCCCTTTTGGTGTCGACATTGTCCGTATCGTGTAAATCGATAGGATGACCAGTAGTTAAGAAGCCCATATACGTACCATTACGCTGCGTATATCGAGCAGCGAATTTTCTATAGTCCAACTCACGCGGGAGCTGCTCTTGGGACATTGGCGGTTCGATATAACGACCATCGTCCTCCGCAGCAGTTGGACTAACGTCGCCGCGTATTAAGCTATCAACAAACGCTTGTAAAGTAGAGTATATCGCTCCCCGATACCAAGACCATCTTCTATCAACTCCGTCATATCTGCTATATATGAGTTTATCCATATTATAATGAGTTTATATTTAGGCGAGCGGGCGTCGCTGCCTACCCCAATCAACCCCCGGACAGTACGAGATCCTCAGCGCCGATGTGTCGTCGCCGCTGTACTTTCGCCAACGACGTAGCCGCACAACGACAACGACAACCGGCACAAGTCACTCGACTGTCCGTCCCAAAGTCTTAGATGTACTTCAGGTTTTCCTTGGAGAGTTAGGTTACTTTTACGATTGCGACTAGCTACTGTAAACACACCTTAGCAGTAACATTCACCTATAAACTCACAAATACCACACACACCACTTGTCACAAATTACACACATTCGGGCCATTTGTCCGTTAGTCAATGCCTTCCAGAATGTCACTGTATTATTATGTATCCTTGGATACTAGTAGTGCGCTATTTATTCCCTATGCTATTCAATGGGACAAGCTTTCTATTGTTCTTTTAACTCAATTCTAATTCTAGCGTGGTTGTTGCTATGGTGACATTATGCAAAGCTAGCGGTAGAATTAGAGTAATTCCAATGCATACAGATCTGGAATGTTATTTAATAGTATTCTTTAATAGTCAATGTTCTGTTTTATACATGACTTTATGAATTTTATCGGCTATTGACTATGTTTGGGAGACTTTCACACACTCATACGCATGATAAGATAAATCTCCGCTCCCTTGATCTATTAATTAATGGAATTTTGGGAACTTTATACATTGCGTAAAAATGGCAATTTATTAAATTCATTAAAAGGCATGAATTTAAATTTATTCCCTGAAATTTTATTATTTGACAACTAAATGGACATATTTTGATTCTAGAACATGTCTGGGGACACAAGATCCTTAATTCTATGACCATTGTCTTTTTAAGAATATCGGTAAATGCTACGATATCTTAATTGACTAGAATTATTGCAGGATCTGAAATTTACAGATTTTGATTTATTAGATTTTGCAAATATTAATTAATTAATATTTGAGATGGGCACCGATTTATTCCAGAACTTGTCTGGGGACGTTAACCACTGATTCTAGAATTTGTCTTTCAAGTATATCGGTGGGTGCCGCGATATCTTAATCGACTAGAATTACAGGTGGTCAAAGGGTTTAACAGATTTATTTTGCGTTATACGCTACTGTTAAAGGGACATCACGCTACTATATGTATTATTTAATATACGGTATGAGAGCAATATCGCACGAAGCAATGTCAGTGTGAAGAGGCAAGTCGTTTCCAAGGTCTACCCAGAGCTTGGTTTAGCCGAGACACAAGGATCTGAACTTTGCATTCCTAATACTCTGCCTACCAATAATACTTGAATATAGTAGTGGCTTTATTGTACTTTAATAAGTACGGACATTTCATCTTACTGTAGTTACGTATTTGTAATGTAATACGGACAGTAAGGAAAGAGGAAAAGAATTATTTCTTGCCGTCGCATTAAATATAATATATACGTAATTAAGTAATAAACGCGAATATATATTGCACTATTCTACAAAATAATCGCTAAAATAACATTCTACTGAATAAAATTAAAGAAAACGATTATAATAGAATTACATAGTAATACATACATAAATATAAAAATAATAAAATAATATAAAATAATAGAGTCACACACCCACTCCATATGTTGTTACGTTATGGAGTCCCTAGATGTTTGAAGGATTAGGGAGGTGGTCGTGGGAAGAGAATCTTGCCTTCCACAGTTTCCGGAGAGTCCTCCATTCCCTTCCGATAAACACAAACGACCGACTGGGTGATTGAGTCGCTGCATCCTGAATGCAATTCCAGGTTTCCTCTTCGTCCTGGAATAGTGACGATAGAAACATCGCTCAAAGTATATGACGGCGTCACAAAGCCGATTCCAGGAGCTATAGTGGTCCGTCGCTCTCTGCAGGAGAGGTGAGAGTCCCTGCGAGACGTCTGATGTTCCAGAGCTCCAATCGCTCTCTCTGATCTTCATGAAGGATCCACTCGCGGAGGGGAGGCCCAGATCCACGGCGTCGTCCCTGGCAACATGTAATACCGACAGATCTATCCCGGGTTCAAATAACTCCGATCCACCCGTCCGGGTTTCAGGTTCGACTTTCTCCGCTCCCTTGGCTGGTCTAATCTCAGTCGGAGTAAGATGGGAAGGCCATTCATTCTCCTTACTCAGGAAGTCGGGTTCACCTAACCGGTCTATAGTATCTGTCAGTTCTTGAGGAGTTGCTCCTCTGGAAGCGATGTCCGTTGGATTAAACTTCTTGGGGCAATATCTCCATTGATCTACATTGGAGCTAAGATTGTCATTATCTGAGGAGTGTGGTGTTCCCTCAGTTGGGTCGTCTCCCTCACTAGTATCATCTTCCCATTCACTCACCTGGCAGACGCGATCTTGAAGCAGTCTTTCCCTGAGCGTTCTACCGGAAGGTCCAGTAAGGTACCAACCTACTCTAGTTCTTACCGCATAGGTCTGTAGTGGCTGCGGTTGAGCAGGCCGTTTCTCTAATGTCTCCAGCGCCTCATGCGCGTTTTGGCCGATGAGTATTTGCACTCCAGGATAATCAGTCTGGAATCGAGGTATGTTAAGATGTTGGATGCTCTCATCCTCGTCCCAATTATAAAGGTCTGCTTGAGTAGTAGCGAAGTTCTTTATAGCCACCATTTTCACTGACCTGATGCTATGTTCTCCTAGTTCGTCCTGGGGGGTGGACAACTCACCTATATAATAGTCGGCAGCTACAGTAGAATTCCAAACCTGCATGATCCCTGACAGGTTTAGCTTGGTTCGGAACTTGGGTTGTCCAGCAAAGATGACTTCGGCTAGTTCCCTATCGATGAATGTTCCTGTGCTACCGGAGTCCAGGAGGGCGTTCACTATATAGCTCTTCTGAGGTCCGTGGACCCGTAACTGGACTACAGGAAATTCTCGGATTCCTATATTGGAAGTTGGCGCTTTCCAAGATGGTTGTTGATCGGAAGTAGTTAAGGTAAGGTCGCTGTCTGTGTCTTTCTCATACACGAGTGCTCGATACACTGCGGTGGTGTTTATTAGGTAACAGGATTCGTTTTGGTCGGAGAACTCGTCCGTATAGAATCCTTCCATCTCAGATTGATCAGTGTCGTTCACATCACTGAATTGGACATGTAGTTCGGACTCACTTACCTGACTCGGGCTGTTTCGTTCGAATTCCGTGTGCAACAAGATATGATGTTTTGCGCCGCACTTTGCACACCTTGCGTCGGAGTTACAGGTTCGCCGTTGGTGTCCTCGTCTGAGGCAATTATAACACAACCGCTTATCCCACATGACTTCACGTCTATCCTTTAGTGATTTCCTCAGGAATTTATCACACGCATTTAAACGGTGGGGCCCGTCGCACAGCACACATTTCGGCTTGATGTTACTTACTTTAACCTGTGCTATGTGGTGCACACTTGTTCTTTCCTCGGGCTTTCTCACCTGAATTCTTTTAGGAGACGTGGGAGGAGTTTTTCTTACTTGTTCTCTCCTGTCATTTGTTCGAGACTTGAATTTACTTACCTGATCTTTAGGCATTTTATTCACGTAATAAGATCTATCCGTGTCCTTCCCGCTATCTTCTCCTTGTGAAGTCTGGCTTTCGCCGTCATCGGTATAACATACTGGTGTTATTTTTCTCCTAGAGACGGGTTTTTCACTTACCTTGTTTTCCGGTGTTTTCTCCCTAGACAGTTTCAGGAGCTGTAATTTCACTTCTCCATCTAGGAATGACATGAGATCAGCCATGGTAGGGTCTCGCCGTTGTTGTTCCATCATATATAACACTTTCTTATCCCAGCGTGTACCTACTCCACCTTTAGGTAAAGTAGAAGCCACTGCTCTAATAACCATAGTGTTCTGATACTCATGAGACTTACCTAGCCAATCTAATTGTCTGCAGATCTCCTGGATCTCATCGGAAAACTCGATAATTCCGCTACTAATAAACTTTCGGGGCGCTACTAACTTTGCATACAAGTACCCAGCGATATTATTCCTATTACCATACCTGATGTTTAGTGTATCCCAAACTTGTCTTAATCCGTCTGGATGTCCAATAAACTTTAACGCCATTAACTTGGGAGATCCTTCCAAGCACTCGATGAGGTATCTAAGTTTTTCTCCATTAGATAGTACAGAGTTCTGTATGTTATCTTTGTAATATTCATTAAAAGGTAACCATTTCATCTCATCTCCATTGAACTTAACGATCTCTCCCACCTTTACCGCTTGCCGGGCTTCGGTTCTAGCCATTTGACGCGTAAAACTTTCTTGGGCCATCGTGCTATTTAATATTGAGTTATCGGTATATAAATTTCTCGGATTATGATCAATTCTATATGGAATATCATTATCAACAGGTTTATAATTACCCTTAATAGGGTTCACTATAGGAGTTTCTACTTCGCTAGCAGTATAGATGCGTGTAGGCTCCACACCTTGCGCATGCGATACTTCAGACCTAACAGGTTGACACATTGTTACAGAGGGTGGTGGTATACCCTTTTGGGTGTTTACTAATTTATCGCGTTCAAGCGCGATACTTTGCTGCACTTCTTGCAACTCTAACCTACTTTCCCTTACTGTGCCCTTGAATTGTTGGACAGTCTCCTGCATCTGCCCGAGCAGGAGATCCATCCCCCGTCGTCTCTCGTCCACCCATTCGACCGCCGAAGCGGGAGTCGCCAACGTCGTAGCGGGCGGACGAGGGACAACGGGCGACAAATCCGGAATATTTCGCTCGGGGTCCAGGACCTGAACTGTCGCCTGGGCAGTTCTACTGGGCACAGGTAGCTTAGTGCTATGTAGAGGGAATTTAGAAGTAGCTTCAGGGAGCACAGGTGTGTCTATCACCGAAGGGGTGATTTCAAGAACAGGCCTAATTATTTCAGGCTCATCTACTATAGTAGGGAGTCTTTCTATTGTAATTATTTGGTCTGTGGGCTCTGTACTACCTAAGTTGGTGTTATTTAGTTGGCTTCTAACAGCTGGAGGCAAATCAGGCAATTTCTGACGGTGGAATGTTCTTTTACGTCTGCTTAGGCGAGGTCGATTTCCTCCGCCTTCAGTGTCGGTGGTATCGCCTTCCTCAGATGATGTATACCCCTGTCTCTTGGGAGTAGATCGACTCATCATCTGCATATTACTAGCTGTTAACTGTTTATTGAAGTTGTCTTGCCTCTCTTGAAGATTTTCCAACTCTAGTTGGGTTGCCTCTTCAGATGCCCTCCGTTCTGCTTCTACCACTGCCTCTGCTGTTGCCAGTGCCGCCTTTCTTTCTGCTTCGGCCGCTGCCTTTGCTGCTGCTACTGCCGCTTTTGCCTCTGCCGCTGCCACTGCCGCTGCCGCTTTTGCCTCTGCCGCTGCCACTGCCGCTGCCGCTTTTGTTTCTGCTTCTGCAGCTGCCACTGCTGCTGCTACTGCCGCTGCCTTTCTGTCTTCTATACGTTTTTTCTTTACTTGTTCTTCCTGGACCTTAACGACGCGGAGTTGTTCATCGAATTTAGCTTGATTAGCCGCTAACCTATCCACGTCGATGGCGTCAAGCACACGCTGTGCTCCTTCACTATTAGGGCTAAGTCCCTCTAGTCTTCTCCGCAACTCTTCATCACCTACAAAACGTTGATAGTCTGACAGATAGATGTCAATGGCATCCCTCTTATGCGGTTTCTCTGCCGTCGCTTCACTTTCCACTTGGGAAGAAATAGCGTCCGTTGATTCTCCATGGGTTGAGCGCTCCTCCAATTGAGCTTTCCACTGAGCTGCTCCTTGAACCTGGCGACTCACCCGTTGAAACCAAGTCTTTACGGCAACTTGCAACGACGTGTCTTATCTTCGTTTAGAAGCCTCCTCAAAGGCTGATAAGATTAGCCTGATCCGCAGAACTCTTTCTCTAACTTGATAAAGCAGCTGTCCCTGCTCTTGAGGTCCTTGAGGTTGTTGAAACAGTTGTCTCTCTACTCGCTCCATAGAGCTGAAGAATCCCTGGGCGTATCCGGCTGCGGACCTCTTCCATACAGCTGGATCGATGGTCTCCTTGGCTACTCCCATCCGGTGTATGTCTTCCCAGGCAGCTTCTGATAAATCAAACGGGAGTCCGGGTCCGGGGAAGTTCCATTGCGACTCAACAATAGACTTCAGTTCTTCACTCGTGTATCCCGCGTAACTATCTCTAGTTGACCGTTGACTTCTCGCCCAATCGATCTGGTGTTCTTCCACCGCGATCAATAACCCAGCGAGCACGGCTGCAGGAAGGATGAGAAGGGGATCCGTATAAACCGCATCCGTCATCTCTGCTCCGCTCTCGGGTGTCAGCTCTACAGTATCCTCACTACTGGAGCTGCTGGGCCGCTGAGGAATAAGTTCTTGACTAGCGGGTTGTTGCTGTTCCGCTGCCTTTTGGTCCCGCTTGACCTGAGCTCGAGTGCCTATGATAGACCTACGATGTTGGACCAGCCTAGGTTCTGTTATTACTACTGGAGGGATGACCTTCCTCACAGTGGGAGGTGAACTGGATTTACGACCAGACAGTTGTACGTCTCTATCTGAGTCGCAGATAGTTACATCTAATAAACTGTCTGACAGGTTCTGCTTAGTATCAGACATGACTATGTATACCGTTGAATGTCTACTGCTGTATTACAGTCTGAGTAAGTCTAGTAACTCAGTATTACCTGCTAGCCTAATAATTAATTACCGGTACTGCTACTCAGTGTAGCGTGATATATATATAATATATTAGAATACCGGTATGCTTATAGTATATATAACTATATAAGTATTATTACAGACTAGGTTTATCACAGAATACCGGTATAATTTTAGCACAAATATATATAAATATATAATAGGCCTATCGGAATACCGGTATACAGCTTACAGTTTGTAGTATATATAATTCTGGAATAGAATTAATTACGAGTACCGGTATAATTTCAGCCTAGATTTATAGAAATAAGATAATAGGCCTATCGTAAATACCGGTATATCAATTATTTTAGAATAATTGAATTTCTGAACTTTAGGGTTACTTGGTTACTTTAACTTACTTTATTACCGTTATTTAAGCAGTAATCCAACTGATATTGAGACCTAATGGTTTTATGGTAGGCCTACTATTTATAAATCGTTAGATTTGATTTATAATGTATTTATACCCGTTTTAATGGGTTTAGTCAATGTTTGAAATAAATGTTATTATTTCTGGGGTAATCACTACACAAAGCGGTGCGCTTTTAGTGAAGTGTTACGTATAGGACACTAAAACAAATAATTCTAATTTACCTAAGTTACTTAATACTACAAATTACGTACAATTCGGGTGAGATTACAATCTCTAAATAAACACAAAAATTTACAAAAAAACACAAAATACGAATTTTTAGGGTAATTTTACAAGAAGTCTACAAACCAGCCTAACAAAGGGTTAGATAACCGGTTATTACAACGGACAGGGTACTACGGTATTTGAAATAATAAGTAGTAGTAAATACACTGCGTCGTCTAGATAGGAAAATACCACCGCCTGACGACCTATAGCCGTATCGCTATAGGTTCTACGTTATGTATCACGGAGTGTTCCTACCTAGAAGTTAATAGAGCTAATCGAATGTGCCTATCAACCACTTTACAACACAGATATAATGTCTACAATGATTACTTCGGAAAGTACTGTACACTAAACCCTAAATTAGGTACGAGTACTTGTACAACAGATAATCAGTAGTTAAATATACTTGAACAGCTAAAAGAACCACGGCATCTGCTGGAGTGACCGATGCACAAAATCACCAGTCTTTACCTACGCCGAGCAGCCCGTGTAGTACCGGGGTTAATTTAACTATAGCGGTATGTATAACAAACACAATTACTGTAGGAACAAACTTGGGGAATGAATGTTGCGGATAATCGCATAAACTCTGAATAATAAATATTACGCTACGCGTACAAACTACTCAAACAAAATACAGACCGAACACTGACAGACTACTATCAAGCCTAAACAAACTACGGTATATGCAGACTCCGAAATGATTAGGGAGTATGCGCTCTAACCCAGTAGTGCGACTTATTCTTTAGTTGGGGGTTTACCTTACAGCGTTCGCTGCCCCTACTGCCTAACCGTACTTAATCGGACAGATGATCTACACACGCGGCAATCCGTTCAGACCTAATAACAGCCAGACAACTATCCAGCCTACAAATTATCTAAATAAAATTATACGCTACCCGTACAGACTTACACAAACAAAGTACAGACTAAACGATGGCAGACTACTCTCAAGCCTAAATAAACTACAGGACATGCAGACTCCGAAATGATTAGGGAGTATGCGCTCTAACCCAGTAGTGCGACTTATTCTTTAGTTGGGGGTTTACCTTACAGCGTTCGCTGCCCCTACTTCCTAATCGTACTTAATCGGACAGGTGATCTACACACACTGCAATCCGTTCAGACTTAACAGCAATCAGACAACAGCTCAGCCTACAAATTGTCTGTACAATCTGATCAGGCTTACACGCCTTCTGTTCAATACTGGCCTACAAACAAATAAAACTTGACAGAAATAAGTAAAAATCTCAATAAAAAACCAGGGCGGGCCCTCCCTGATTAATTATTAAGGCCTACCGGTATATAATTATCAAAATCGAATAATACTGCTGTACCTGTACTGCTGTAGGTACCGGTCCGGGTGGTTAGGTAGTCAGGCCTACTGGGTACCGGTTGCCGGTACTTCAGCTTTATTGCCTACTGCAATAAAGAAGCAATATCCGTTATTGTTCGCGCTTTCAGACCTTTGGCAGTTTAACCCGCCAAATTAGGATGTCTGTTAGATAATAAATCACTTTAGCCGATGACAAATATTTGATTCACTACACTAGTCGAAACCAATCTGTGCGCGATCATTCACCCGCTGGATAATTCCCGGGAGATTGGGTTCGACGGCTTAATTTTATTGCTATGTAAGCTTAATGTATTATTCGACTGACAGTATTATATAATCTCTGACAATATTATTCACCTTCGGGAATATCAACAGTTCCTTTAGGACGTGGCGCTTTATTTATATAAACAGAGTTATGACTTAAACTACTCACAACGATATGGCTTAGTTATAATTCACATATAATATGGCGCATTCTTTAGGAAATGCTTCGTTATCAGTATCACTCGCACACAATGCTGCACAATACTGCACACTGATCTGCCGATCTTCACTGATTTTAGTTACATATAAAAGGAACACGGACTGACTCATGTAGGGTCTATCAAATAACATTAAATTCACTGCAAACCACTTTAACATAAGTCACAATCGTTATCTGTAACCCTTCTCTCTTACCTTCAGTATATCAAGAATATTGGGTTTTCGGGTTATTTGTCGTTATTCCAAATATAATAATTCATCAACCAAATTATGAAGTACAGACAGCAAATAGCAGTATAACAATATAAAGTATGCACAGTGTTACACAGTATACAGTGTATGCAGTACTGCAGTATGCATTGATTGCATTGAGTTAGGTTAGTCAAGTTAGATAACGGATATATGTCCTTATGATTAAGCCTACTAGTGTACGGCTAAAACAGTAAAGCACAAAAATACTTCTAAGCCGTTCTTTCCTTGGCTCAGGACTGAATGTAAACACTGCACATAGGCATTGCGTCATTTCTCGGAAATTTTCTGTACAAGGAGCCACAAAAACGCTCTAATTGGCTGACTGAACTGAGAGACGCCGTAGAACAAAGGAAATCAACACATATGAATGTCAGCTGTTAACCGTAGTCATAGTAACTACTGTTCAAGAGTAGCTATCACCCCTTTGCGTCACGAATTGCCATAGAATTATAAAATATGCCTTTCACAGTACACATACGGAGGAAATAGGTCTTAGATCCTCTAAAAACACCGATACAGCAATAATACGGTCTCTTACACTTATTAAATCAACTACAGAGTATTTTAATGTAAAAGATAATAAAAATAACGGGGCAATTCAGCAAAGGATTTTACAGGTTCTGTATCCAAGACATGGGCTGGGGTATCTGTGTCACAAGACATGAACTGGAGTTTCTGTGTCACAAGACATGGGGTGGGGTTTCTCTATCGCAAGACATGAGCTGGGGTTTCTGTGTCACAAGACATACGCTGTGGTTTCTGTATCGCAAGACATGAGCTGGGGTTTCTGTATCGCAAAAAATGAGCTGGGGTTTGTGTCACAATACATGGGGTGGGGTTTCTGTGTCACTAGACATACGCTGTGGTTTCTGTATCGCAAGCCATAAGCTGGGGTTTCTGTGTCACAAGACATACGCTGTGGTTTCTGTATCGCAAGACATGAGCTGGGGTTTCTGTATCGCAAAAAATGAGCTGGGGTTTGTGTCACAATACATGGGGTGGGGTTTCTGTGTCACAAGACATACGCTGTGGTTTCTGTATCGCAAGACATGAGCTGGGGTTTCCGTGTCACAATACATGGGGCGGGGTTTCTGTGTGACAAGACATGATCTGTCGTTTCTGTATCGCAATACATGAGCTGAGGTTCTGTATCCAATACATGGGCTGGGGTATCTGTGTCACAAGACATGAGCGGGAGTTTCTGTGTCACAAGACATGTGGTGGGGTTTCTGCATCGCAAGACATGAGCTGGGGTTTCTGTGTCACTAGACATACGCTGTGGTTTCTGTATCGCAAGACATAAGCTGGTGTTTCTGTGTCCAAGACATGAGCTGGGGTTTCTGTATCGCAAGACATGACCTGTGGTTTCTGTGTCCAAGACATACGCTGTGGTTTCTGTGTCACAAGACATGAGCTGGGGTTTCTGTGTCGCAAGACATACGCTGTGGGTTCTGTGTCCAAGACATGAGCTGTGCTTTCCGTGTCGCAAGACATGAGCTGGGGTTTCTGTGTCGCAAGACATACGCTGTGGTTTCTGTGTCCAAGACATACACTGTGGTTTCTGTGTCCAAGACATACGCTGTGGTTTCTGTGTCGCAAGACATGAGCAGAGGTTTCTGTGTCGCAAGACATACGCTGTGGTTTCTGTGTCCAAGACATACGCTGTGGTTTCTGTGTCCAAGACATGAGCTGTGGTTTCTGTGTCACAAGACATGAGCTGGGGTATCTGTGTCACAAGACATGACCTGGGGTTTCTGTGTCGCAAAACATACGCTGTGGTTTCTGTGTCCAAGACATACGCTGTGGTTTCTGTGTCACAAGACAAACGCTGTGGTTTCTGTATCGCAAGACATGAGCTGGGGTTTCTGTGTCACAGGTCATAAGCTGGTGTTTCTGTGTCCAAGACATACGCTGTGGTTTCTGTATCGCAAGACATGAGCTGGGGTTTCCGTGTCACAATACATGGGGCGGGGTTTCTGTGTGACAAGACATGATCTGTCGTTTCTGTATCGCAATACATGAGCTGAGGTTCTGTATCCAATACATGGGCTGGGGTATCTGTGTCACAAGACATGAGCGGGAGTTTCTGTGTCACAAGACATGGGGTGGGGTTTCTGCATCGCAAGACATGAGCTGGGGTTTCTGTGTCACTAGACATACGCTGTGGTTTCTGTATCGCAAGACATAAGCTGGTGTTTCTGTGTCCAAGACATGAGCTGGGGTTTCTGTATCGCAAGACATGACCTGTGGTTTCTGTGTCCAAGACATACGCTGTGGTTTCTGTGTCACAAGACATGAGCTGGGGTTTCTGTGTCGCAAGACATACGCTGTGGGTTCTGTGTCCAAGACATGAGCTGTGCTTTCCGTGTCGCAAGACATGAGCTGGGGTTTCTGTGTCGCAAGACATACGCTGTGGTTTCTGTGTCCAAGACATACACTGTGGTTTCTGTGTCCAAGACATACGCTGTGGTTTCTGTGTCGCAAGACATGAGCAGAGGTTTCTGTGTCGCAAGACATACGCTGTGGTTTCTGTGTCCAAGACATACGCTGTGGTTTCTGTGTCCAAGACATGAGCTGTGGTTTCTGTGTCACAAGACATGAGCTGGGGTATCTGTGTCACAAGACATGACCTGGGGTTTCTGTGTCGCAAAACATACGCTGTGGTTTCTGTGTCCAAGACATACGCTGTGGTTTCTGTGTCACAAGACATGAGCTGGGGTTTCTGTGTCGCAAGACAAACGCTGTGGTTTCTGTATCGCAAGACATGAGCTGGGGTTTCTGTGTCACAGGTCATAAGCTGGTGTTTCTGTGTCCAAGACATGGGCTGGGGTTTCTGTGTCACAAGTCATAAGCTGTTGTTTTTGTGTCCAAGACATGGGCTGGGGTTTCTGTATCGCAAGAAATGAGCTGTGGTTTCTGAGTCGCAATACATACGCTGAGGTTTCTGTATTGCAAGACATGAGCTAGGGCGTCTGTGTCCAAGACATGAGCTGGGGTGTCTGTGTCACAAGACATGGGCTGGGGTTTCTGTCTCACAAGACATACGCTGTGGTTTCTGTGTCGCAAGACATAAGCTGGGGTTTCTGTATCGCAAGACATAAGCTGGGGTTTCTGTGTCACATACATAAGCTGGGGTGTCTGTGTCACAAGACATGAGCTGGGGTGTCTGTGTCACAAGACATGAGCTGAAGTTTCTGTGTCGCAAGACATACGTTGTGGTTTCTGTGACCAAGACATGAGCTGGGGTTTCTGTGTCATAAGACATGAGCTGGGGTTTCTGTATCGCAAGACATGAGCTTTGGTTTCGGTGTCGCAAGACAAGCTGGGGTTTCTGTATCGCAAGACATGAGCTGGTGTATCTATGTCACAAGACATGAGCTGGGGTATCTGTGTCACAAGACATGAGCTGGGGTTTCTGTGTCGCAAGACATACGCTGTGGTTTCTGTATCGCAAGACATAAGCTGGGGTTTATCTATCGCAAGACATGAGCTGTGGTATATGTGTCGCAAGACATACGCTGTGGTTTCTGTATCACAAGACATAAGCTGGGATTTATGTATCGCAAGACATGAGCTGTGGTATCTGTGTCACAAGAAATGAGCTGGGGTTTCTGTGTCGCAAGACATACGCTGTGGTTTCTGTGTCCAACATAAGCTGGGGTTTCTGTGTCACAAGACTTAAGCTGGGGTTTCTGTATCTAAGACATGAGCTGGGGTTTCTGTGTCACAAGTCATAAGCTGGTGTTTCTGTGTCCAAGACATGGGCTGGGGTTTCTGTGTTACAAGACATACGCTGTGGTTTCTGTATCGCAAGACATAAGCTGGTGTTTCTGTGTCCAAGACATGAGCTGGGGTTTATGTGTCACAAGTCATAAGCTGGTGTTTCTGTGTCCAAGACATGGGCTGGGGTTTCTGTGTTACAAGACATGAGCTGGGGTTTCTGTGTCACTAGACATACGCTGTGGATTCTGTATCGCAAGACATAAGCTGGTGTTTCTGTGTCCAAGACATGAGCTGGGGTTTCTGTGTCGCAAGACATGAGCTGGGGTATCGTGTCACAAGTCATAAGCTGGTGTTTCTGTGTCCAAGACATAAGCTGGGGTTCTGTATCCAAGACATGAGCTGGGGTTTCTGTGTCGCAAGACATACGCTGTGGTTTCTGTGTCCAAGACATACGCTGTGGTTTCTGTGTCGCAAGACATGAGCTGGGGTTTCTGTATCGCAAGACATACGCTGTGGTTTCTGTGTCCAAGACATGAGCTGTGGTTTCTGTGTCACAAGACATGAGCTGGGGTTTATGTGTCGCAAGACATACGCTGTGGTTTCTGTGTCCAACATCAGCTGGGGTTTCTGTGTCACAAGACTTAAGCTGGGGTTTCTGTATCTAAGACATGAGCTGGGGTTTCTGTGTCACAAGTCATAAGCTGGTGTTTCTGTGTCCAAGACATGGGCTGGGGTTTCTGTGTTACAAGACATACGCTTTGCTTTCTGTATCGCAAGACATAAGCTGGTGTTTCTGTGTCGCAAGACATACGCTGTGGTTTCTGTGACCAAGACATGAGCTGTGGTTTCTGTGTCACAAGACATGAGCTGGGGTATCTGTGTCACAAGACATGAGCTGGGGTTTCTGTGTCGCAAGACATACGCTGTGGTTTCTTTATCGCAAGACATAAGCTGGTGTTTCTGTGTCCAAGACATGAGCTGGGGTTTCTGTATCGCAAGACATGAGCTGGGGTTTCTGTGTCACTAGACATACGCTGTGGTTTCTGTGTCACAAGTCATAAGCTGGTGTTTCTGTGTCCAAGACATGAGCTGGTGTTTCTGTGTCCAAGACATGAGCTGGGGTATCTGTGTCACAAGTCATAAGCTGGGGTTTCTGTGTCACAAGGCATGATCTGGGGTTTCTGTGTCACAAGACATGGGCTGGGGTTTCTGTGTCACAAGACATAAGCTGGGGTTTCTGTGTCACAAGACATGGGCTGGGGTTTCTGTGTCACAATACATACGCTGTGGTTTCTGCATCGCAAGACATAAGCTGGTGTTTCTGTGTCCAAGACATGAGCTGGGGTTTCTGGATCGCAAGACATGAGCTGGGGTTTCTGTGTTACTAGACATACGCTGTGGTTTCTGTATCGCAAGACATAAGCTGGTGTTTCTGTGTCGAAGACATGAGCTGGGATTTCTGAGTCACAACACCTTCGGATACTTAAATGGCTAGATCTCGTAGGATCTGGTCGCAAGTACATTCATCAATCATAAAACATAAACGTTATGAAGCTGACCTTTTTAATTATTGTAATAAAATATTTGACAGGCAACGGAGAAGTCACTACACAATGATACATAATGATGGATAAACTACAACTAAAAACACACAACCCAATGAAATTAACAGGAAAAATATGATACCGCTGCTACTGAAAAGTAATATACATGATGGCGAAAAATTTGGCCAAAGCAACCCTTTGTTAAAATCTGCCCAAAGACGAGATTTTAGATTCATTAATAATATTAATATAACCTTAATAGTAATGTAATCAGAAATGTGTTTTTAAAGAACATTATCTGGGCGTAGCATGGAGGAGGCAAAGAAACAATGTTGTTTAGCTTAATTAATGGAAAAAATAATAGGTAATATCAGTATATCTAACACAACAATAAATAGTAATAAATTAACTGGACCAATCATACTGAGGTTAAAATCCAATGATTCAAAGAACCAAATTATTATAATATCAACATAATATACAAATTAATATGACCAAGATATTAATTATTATTATAATTAAAAGTATTAACATTATGAAATTTCATGTCAATGTTAGGAAGCCACTGTATTGCTGTTATATTCAATATACACAAGTATTAATTAATAAATATAAGTACTGGGTATAACCATTTGAATTCCACATTAATGACTTTGCGGTTAATCTATTGTTGTTGTGAGTGTAATTTACTTACTTTTACATTAATATTAAAAAAACACTCCAAAATGAGTTATTTATTATGTCATGGCTAGACAGTACTAAATTGACACTTCTTTGTCTTTTGGCACAAAAACTGCAATAAGAGTAAATTCCCAGTTGACAGAAAATTTGGCGCAAATGTGTCAGTGAGTATAAAACTTATCATTAGTTAAGGTAGGTTGTCCATGTCCATGTATATAATAATGCTACCATAGATTACGACATGCATGATCTTGGTCTTTAGTATTATTTCATCCTGTTTTACATCTAATTTTTGACACCTGAGAACTAATTAACTTAAATTGATGAACATTTATTTTAGATTTCGGAATTATCTGGTTCCCATATGACAAAAATGTTGAAATAAATGATAAAATGTTCTAATAAAAGGTGATACAATCGTAAATGGTAATGTCGTTGCAACATTATAAATTCCGAAATCTAACACTATATGACTAACTCTATCTACTATAATATACAGACCAACAAATCGAAAATAAACAATAATTACAGCAACAAAACCTGCACCAAGTTATAAGAACAACGCAAACAAAAACAACACGATAGCGGGATTTTTATACAATCGGTTTACCAAAAGTTTACTAAAAATTGCAACTACAGGCCTGCTGATCGTTAACTTTAATTAAAACATATAAATTGGCCTGAGTATTAATGGTGATATAATATGTCGTGAGGGTCCCTATTAGAGAACGATAAGTCCTGCAGGTCCCTATTAGAGAACGATATGTCCTGGAGGTCCCTATTAGAGAACGATATGTCCTGGAGGTCCCTGTTAGAGAACGATATGTCCTGTGGGTCCCTATTAGAGAACGATATGTCCTGTGGGTCCCTATTAGAGAACGATATGTCCTGTGGGTCCCTATTAGAGAACGATATGTCCTGGAGGTCCCTATTAGAGAACGATATGTCCTGGAGGTCCCTGTTAGAGAACGATATGTCCTGTGGGTCCCTATTAGAGAACGATATGTCCTGTGGGTCCCTATTAGAGAACGATATGTCCTGGAGGTCCCTGTTAGAGAACGATATGTCCTGTGGGTCCCTATTAGAGAACGATATGTCCTGGAGGTCCCTATTAAAGAACGATATGTCCTGGAGGTCCCTATTAGAGAACGATATGTCCTGCAGGTCCCTATTAGAGAACGATATGTCCTGGAGGTCCCTATTAGAGAACGATATGTCCTGCAGGTCCCTATTAGAGAACGATATGTCCTGGAGGTCGCTATTAGAGAACGATATGTCCTGGAGGTCCCTATTAGAGAACGATATGTCCTGTGGGTCCCTATTAGAGAACGATATGTCCTGGAGGTCCCTATTAGAGAACGATATGTCCTGTGGGTCCCTAATAGAGAACGATATGTCCTGGAGGTCCCTATTAGAGAACGATATGTCCTGGAGGTCCCTATTAGAGAACGATATGTCCTGCAGGTCCCTATTTGAGAACGATATGTCCTGCAGGTCCCTATTTGAGATCGCCTACTTCCTGATTTTTTACAATAATATTTATACCAATTAAAATAAATTAAAATTAACAAACAACTTATTCTAAAATAAAGTATCCAAAAAAGCAACTTAAATAGTTGAAAAATTAAATAATTTCGTTCCATTAAAGAAATTCCCGAAAGATAATATTACACTCAAACGCTGTTCCTAACTAAATATCATGATTGCCTGATAACAATATACTAACAAAATGAAATGAGAGCACGATAAAAGGCAAAAATATAGACACAATTACGTTGAAATTCATTGAGATTGATTAACCAGGTGTTTTTTATTAATAATATATAGCTATAAATTAATTATAATTATCAATGAATTATTATAAATTTATTATAGATAATTGAGGAGTATAATAATCACAAGCAAAGGGCTGCCGGAAAGTTTGAAATTTAATTAAAATTTCATAAACGTTACCATTCCATTTCTAAAACCTATTTTTAAAGCTGCTGCAGATCCTACAAGGGGTAGTGGTTTTATCCATTGCCTTGATAGCACACCCCTGACTGCAGAGGTCGAGGGTTCAATCCCTGTGGGGGTGGGGTTCGTCCCCACCCCTGACTGCAGGGGTCGAGGGTTCGATCCCCGTTGGGGTGGGGTTCGTCCCCATCCCCATCCCCTGGCTCCAGAGGTCGTGCGTTCGACCCCCTGGCTGCAGAGGTCGAGGGTTCGACCCCCTGGCTGCAGAGGTCGAGGGTTCGACCCCCTGGCTGCAGAGGTCGAGGGTTCGATCCCCATGGGGGTTGGGTTCGTCTCCACCCCTGGCTACAGAGGTCGAGGGTTCGATCCCCTGGCTGCAGAGGTCGAGGGTTCGATCCCTGTGGAGGTGGGGTCCGGTTTGAGGGATTACCCAGGGCGCATCTCTTCAAAGCATCCTTACATAGTCGCTTAATTGAGTACCAGTTTCCTCTGGTGATTACAGTTCAGGGTAGACCCTCTGGTGAGTATAGTTCAGGGTAGACCGCACTGGATATAACTTTTAATCCCTGGCCAAACGGCCAAATAGTCTTTCCTTACTTTTTTTTACTTTTGTAGTGATAAAAATATTTCCAAAAACACAAATAATATACGTATTCTTTGCTTTATACGATGAAAAAGGTAATAAGTAATGATTATTTTGTGGGCGCACTAAATACGTGAACTGTATTGAACTAATTATTATTCTATACAAATTAATGAACCAGTAAAATGATGACTTAAACTGGTATTTACAATATACAAAATACAAAAACACATTCTCACACACTATTCTATTAAATAGACTGCGACACCTAGTATAATCACTGCGCATTCCGCAATGTAAAATACATTTTAATTTAATCTTAATAATATAGCAATTATATAAAGTAGAATTGTATTTCACACTTTTATAACTTACATATGACCGATTTCGTGAGGTCTGCCATTACTTCGTACAACAAGCAACTTCCGTTTCCATATGTGTGGGCAACGAGAAAATACATGACTTATAGAGGAGACCTACCTGAGCGCGAGTTTAAAATACGTTACGCCACAATACTGATACAATACTATTACTATATCTCACTCTTAAATATAGTTATTCAAAATAAAATATAGTGCCGGTATGCTGTTGTACATCATAAGTTTTTAGAATGTATTTCAGCCGACAAAATGTATTTCTACGCAAAACTAAAATAAATCGATTTAAGCCTTAAATCAGGAAGTGACGACTTATATAGTGTGTATGATATAAAAAAAATTATCATAATTATTAATTCACGAATAAAAGATTAGATTTACAAAAAACAAACCGACACCGCATGGCATAAGAATACAAACTTAAAGAATGTGTGACCGCAAATTCATGATAGTGAATATAAATAAATGAACACACACCTTCTCACATTGAAATTCCCTAAGACGTTTCTATATTCGGATATGTTGAATTATGTGAAGTTTAATATTGTCAAAAGCGGTAAAAAAATAAAATAACTTTTGGTAGTTGGTTGATTAGCGACTTAAGGGGGGGAAAGGGGGGGGGGGGGGGGAGTTGTAATAAATTTTCAACTAAATGAAAAAAAGAATTTCAAATATGAAATGAAAACGAAAACCTTAGATCCTTTTAGTTCTTGAGTTACTGCTGTTTGTCGGTCTGAGACTAACAGGACCGACAGAGAGACAGACGGACTATATTCCACCAAAAATTAAAACAGACATAGGAAATGAAATCACCGACCCCGAAACCCCCGTAATAGCTCTGTGGCGTGCTTTTTCGTAACCAATAAGATCGCAGACAGCGAGTTTCGCGCGGGAAGGTTTAAATTTCTAAGGGAATTATCTCTGGATGACATTTTCAATTCCAAATCGCCAGTCCTCCGCCACTTTTAAACCAATTTTCTTTATTTATGTCTAATTCGAAAGAAATTAACATAACTGTTAGAGTTGTAGATTCCATGGCGCTGAGTCCAAAAAGTTGGTTTCAAGAAATTTAGACACGATTGAGATTATAGTTAGCGTTTTTAGTGAAATCCTTAATTCTGTCGCCAGCCGCTAGGTGGAGGCAATACATTTTCCAATTTTCGTATAATGGATATTTGGCCTTCCATACATTGGTTGCCATGGTAAAATTATGGTAGCCCTGAGCTGCCACTTTGTTTCTCGACTTTTTTGCAAACTCGTTCGAACGAATTTGCTAAAGCCGGGGAAACAAAAAAAATTACAAAACTGGGCGTTAATATAAAATAGTTATATTAACTATATAATTTACATCTGTTTAATAAAGGTGCAAGGGGTGTACCCCCCCCCCCCCCTTCCTAATTCCTTACATTATATTTAACACTTATACACCCGAATCGTTTCAACGCTCTAAGTTTAAATAACGACTATTATCTGAAACTATTGTTAGATTGATATGAGAGAGATTTAGTTGTTTAATGGTTCATTTGTCAAACCGTCCGTGATGGTAAACCTAAAAATAACATTGTATACTAAAACTATCACTGCACGTAACGGAAACAGCTCCAAAGGTAACAAAAACTACTCAAAAGACGACCTATTATACTGCATGAGGCAACCATTAATTAATTAGTTTAATTAACGATTCATATTTTAGCACTAATTTATTAGCACATGGTTCAAAGAAATAACATAAAACTCATTACCAACAAACAGCACACGAGCTGGTGTGTAATGCAACAAAAGTTATGGTGGTGAGCCGTGCATCTAGTTTGGTAGTGAGCCGTGCATCTAGTTTTGGCTAAAACAGGCAAACACAATAATGTCTAAGCTGGAAAACTTAATTGCAAAGTGACAATAAAAAATTAATATACGAATACATCATTAAAACGATACCTTTCCTACATGAAAAAAACCCGCCATCAAATGCAAAACATCACCTTCCGTTCATAGTGTTATGTGAAACAAAACGTTAGTGCTCTAAGGCCAAAGAAATCGCACACAAAAAGTCGTTATTATTATTAAAGCAAAAGGGATGTAAGTAAAATAAATCAAACAAATGAAATGACAAAGAAAATAAATAATGAATTAATGAATAATGTGAGATTGAGTATGTGAATTAATAGCTATAATATCTATGTGGTGAAAAAAAGAGCAAAAACTGGGTTTAAAATAATGTGAACTTAACACACACATATATAAAATAATATCGCAAAAAATGCATTATACGCCCAAGTATTGCAAATGAACTCTGCGCCAAAAGAAATAAATACTCAATATTTTAACTATAAATTTATCTAACCTGTAGCTGATTGAAACGGGAAATAATTAAAGATTGAAATAGACCGTAAAGGAAAGAAACGCCACCCAATGAGAATAGTAAACCTACGCCACCCAACGAGTATAGTAAACCTACGCCACCCAACGAGTATAGTAAACCTACGCCACCCAACGAGTATAGTAGACCTACGCCACCCAACGAGTATAGTAAACCTACGCCACAACGAGTATAAACCTACGCCACCCAACGAGTATAGTAAACCTACACCACCCAACGAGTATAGTAAACCTACGCCACCCAATGAGTACAGTAAACCTACGCCACCCAACGAGTATAGTAAACCTACGCCACCCAAAGAGCATAGTAAACCTACGCCACAACGAGTATAAACCTACGCCACCCAACGAGTATAGTAAACCTACACCACCCAACGAGTATAGTAAACCTACGCCACCCAACGAGTATAGTAAACCTACGCCACCCAACGAGTATAGTAAACCTACGCCACCCAACGAGTATAGTAAACCTACGCCACCCAACGAGTATAGTAAACCTACGCCACCCAACGAGTATAGTAAACCTACGCCACCCAATGAGTACAGTAAACCTACGCCACCCAACGAGTATAGTAAACCTACGCCACCCAATGAGTACAGTAAACCTACGCCACCCAACGAGTATAGTAAACCTACGCCACCCAACGAGTATAGTAAACCTACGCCACCCAATGAGTGAGTAAACCTACGCCACCCACTGAGTATAGTAAACCTACGCCACCCAAAGAGCATAGTAAACCTACGCCACCCAATGAGTATAGTAAACCAACGCCACTCAATGAGAATAGTAAACCTACGCCACCCAACGAGTATAGTAAACCTACGCCACCCAACGAGAATAGTAAACCTACGCCACCCAATGAGTACAGTAAACCTACGCCACCCAACGAGAATAGTAAATCTACGCCACCCAATGAGTACAGTAAACCTACGCCACCCAACGAGAATAGTAAACCTACGCCACCCAATGAGTACAGTTATCCTACGCCACCCAACGAGTATAGTAAACCTACGCCACCCAACGAGTATAGTAAACCTACGCCACCCAACGAGCATAGTAAACCTACGCCAATCAACGAGCGAGTAAACCTACGCCACCCAATGAGTAGAGTAAACCTACGCCACCCAATGAGAATACTAAAGCTACGCCACCCAATGAGTATAGCAAACCTACGCCACCCAATGAGTATAGTAAACCTACGCTACCCAATGAGTAGAGTAAAACTACGCCACCCAATGAGTATAGTAAAGCTACGCCACCCAATGAGTATAGTAAACCTACGCCACCCAATGAGTATAGTAAAAGTAAACCTACGCCACCCAATGAGTATAGTAAACCTACTCCACCCAATGAGTATAGTAAACCTAGGCCACCCAATGAGTATAGTAAACATACGCCACCCAATGAGTATAGTAAACCTACGCCACCCACTGAGTATAGTAAACCTACGCCACCCAATGAGTATAGTAAACCTACGCCACTCAATGAGAATAGTAAACCTACCCCATCCAACGAGTATAGTAAACCTACGCCACCCAACGAGTATAGTAAACCTACTTCACCCAATGAGTATAGTAAACCTACGCCACCCATTCAGTATAGTGAATCTACGCCACCCATTGAGGAGAATAAATCTACGCCACCCATTCAGTATAGTGAATCTACGCCACCCATTGAGTAGAATGAATCTACGCCACATATTGAGTAGAGTGAATCTACGCCACCCATTCAGTATAGTGAATCTACGCCACACTTGAGATGGCCCGAAACAGGCTACAATAGAGTAGAAGGAATGTGCGCCACATTTATTTCTACCTGTGGTTTATACGTCGTACATTGGGTAGACTAAACCTACTCAATACATTCATAAAACTGAACCTACCTAATCCACCACGATGACCTACGCCACACGCACGAGTTAACCTACGCCACACGTACGAGTTAACCTTATTGATCTAATGGGCGGGGGGGGGGGGGGGGGGGGGGGGGGGGGGGGGCGTACAATGCAGTTTTACGATAGAAACCTGCCAACTAGCAATGATTACAAGCTGCGACAATTTATTATTATTGGGTTTAAAACAAGGAAACTACCAACATTGACAGAGTTTACGATTTACGCGATGAGGCCAGCGGAGTAGCCATTGCTTGACTGGTTGAAGCAATGTAAGTTAGTGGGTGAGGGGGGTGTAGTTAGGCTACTCCTTAGGGACAACTTGTCTCTAACTATAGTGGTGTGTAGGAAACAAGGCTCGTGGTTTATGTGAAGGGATACATTCAAGTATATTATCTGAAACAACGGTATGGCACCAGTCACCATCCAATGGAGCGGCAGTGGGATACCGACATCGTTTATATTCAACGACAAGTTTGGCAACCCTAGGTAGTAGAGTCGGTGTAGATAGAGAAACGGTATGGAATGAGAAAACAGCAGTGTAGCTAGTAGGAGCCGGCCGAAGAGCTACTCAAACGTAGAGGCATAAGGCTTCGACCCTGGAAGATAAAACAAAGAAATTCCAGTCATTGATACACATAAAATGGTTAGGGTGGTTGGAGTAAACTGTCTGTGAAGGGATAATGTCCTTACACTTTTCCGGAAAATCCCTCGTTTATTACTTTTTGTTTGTGAGTGTAATTATTTATCGAAAATAAAGGGGATATTATCACAG
>JAUCBJ010007339.1:0-48919 GCA_032718475.1 Nemertoderma westbladi
TTAGCGATCAATCGAATAATACAGTAGGCTTACACTGCAACCTTACACTGCAATAATAAAATCTAAGCATCCGAATTCAGCCTCCCGGGTGTAGATCCATCGGGTGAATGATCGCGCATGGGCTGGCTTCGGCTAATGTTTTGTTTATTAGCATAAAATATTGTCATATGCTAAAGGTGTGTTAATTAACTAAAAGACATATAAATTTTGGCAGGTTAAACTGCTAAAGGTCTTCAAAAGCGCGAACAGCCGCTCCTTTGGTCTTGTCTCCTTTCAGGCTCCTGACCCTCGCTGTCACCTCTTTACTAATCCCGGTCGTCGACTCCTTGGGCGCCGGTGTTATTAGCTCCCGGTATCGCTTCGCGGGTGGCCCCTCCGAGTGGCCCTGTTGTCTCCCCCTGGTGGCGTCCCATAGGATCACTTTCATCGCCCGTGGCACATGCTCCGCCAAGAAATCCCTGAACTCTCCTCTGTTCTGTGGCGTCCACCTGTCCAAATACCTCTGCATATTTATCACCCTGGCATACGACGCCGCCGTCGCCACTTCCTGGTAGGTAAACGGAAGCCTCCGTTTGATAATCTCCATGTGGGCCTCCTGATTGATGTTAAAGAAGCCCCACCGGAACTCCTGGGCCTTTATACGTTGCCGAGTCATGGCCCCGACGTCGGCCCACTCCTCGAAGATCCTAAACTTTTCTTCGTCATCCATCCAGTCGCACTGGCGTCCATAGTGCCCCCGAAAGTTGCACTTTGAACACCAGTTGTGCAACCGTGGACACGCCCCCATCCTGTGGCTCGACTCGCGGCAGTAGAGACAACTAGTCCCTTTCTGGAACCTGTACAATAGCTCCTTTCCTGGTGGGTCTGTCTCCCACAGTAGTCACAGCCGAGCACCAATGTCTCCCGCCCCACGTCGTCTTTCATCCCAAGCGATCTCCGCGGTCTGTGGAGTCGCTGGTAAGCGAACTTCCGGACGTTAGCGTCCCTGTCCACGTCGATCTCCTCGCCCCTCCTGGGCATCGTCTCCCCGAATACTACCCGTGGTGCCGTTCCCAGTTGCTCGCCCAACCTGATGGTGCTCCCCGCGAAATCCATCGCCGGCTCCTCATGCCCCCAGGCCCGCTTGCCGGGTCTATCCCAGAAGGCCCTCGCCCCACTGGCCATCACCACCCTCCCGCCAACCCAGTCCGTGTCAGAGTGGCCGATCCTCCCGATGGGCGGCATCTCTCCGAACTCGTTGTCATCCTCGTCCTCCTCTGGGAGTGGCTCCAACCCCGGTATCCCGGTGGACCCACTGTGTCCCTTCCCTCCTTGGCTCTCGCCCGTGACTTTCCATCCTTCCAGCTCCCATAGCCTCCTTAGCGGGTGATCGCCCTCGGCGCCCGCTGGTATGGGCATCATCTGCAATCCCGATGTCGACTGTTTCGGTGATCCCACCGTCCACCCTAATTCTCGTCCTAGAGACTCCCCCGAACTCCCTGATGATGCCAACGAAGTTTGTCTAAGGCCGCCTGTTCCTCGAAGACTTAGCTCTGTGCCCTAGCTTCCTCCTCCCTTTCTTCTGCTTCTCTCCTCTCCTGTCTAGCGATTTCTTCCAATCGCTTCGCCTCTCGTCTATCCGCCTCTAGCTGCTCCCATCTCTGATACGGCGTATCTACCTCCCCGTCTACCAGATGTCGGCTGTTATAGTACACCGACTCGCCCTTCAGCCCCGGGTGGTCTACCAGACCCTCGAAAGCCGTCTTGAAGGCTCTTCTGTAGCTTAGGGGTGATCCCAATAATAGGAATGCTGTTGGTTCCCTCTCGATAACCACGGTCATGAATAGGTTAAGCAAACCCATCATTATCCAGTCCTCCTGTAGGATATATCCTTTCTGATATACCTTTATCGCTCCTCTCCGGAATTGATACACCTCTTGTTTCCCTGGCCTCGCTCCCCACTTCAGCGATTTTGCCAAGTCCGCTCCGTACTCCTCTCTGAACTTACCCCAGTCCATTGGTTTGTGACACACGAGCCCCATTAGCTGGCCCATTGCCACCGCCCCACAATGGCCTGAGTTCTCCACTAGTCCCAACCCGTCTGGTGCTGTCATAGCCATGTAGACCGTCTGCGTATCCAGAAGGTTGGGGGTGTCTGGACCGATGATTCTCTCCGCATCATCGCGAATCGCCGATCCCACTTTCGTCGTCGACTTCTCTCTCACTAGGGTTTGCACCGCCTTCGGCAACCGGTTCAACTTCGGCCCGTCCTTCTTTCCATACATCCCTAGATTGAATAGGAATATATCCCCATTTGGCGTGCCCAAATGTAGGAGTATGGTTCTGGCCGACCCCGCCGATCCTCTCCTCGAACCTTCCTCGTCTTCCACGGTCCCCTCATCGTCTAGGACCATGTATCCTCCCCTGCTGACGGACTCTACGAACCTCTTCCAATCCTTCCTCGGTGGATCCCTTGCGTACTTCGGAATCCCGAATAAATTATTATTACCCCCCCCCCCCCCCCCCCCCCCCCCCCCCCGCCCGTACGGTCACACCAGTCCTGGGTCTGTCGTGCGGTCCATGTAAGTGGGGCATTAATAAACGTTTCCCTAACTTCCGGCTCCTCGTAAATACTCGAGCCAGCCTCGCTCTCTGACAGCCCCATCTGCGCCAGTTCCAGTCTGCGCCTCTGTTTGGCTTGATATTGCATAAGCCCCTTCAACCGGGCATGCATACCATCCCACACACGTTTTCTTTCTCTCTCTCTCTCTCCATCCTCTCGTGAACTCTGATCGGCTAACTCTGCCTCTCTCGCAATCCTCCCAAGCCGTCTCGCCCCACGCTCTTTTCGCTCACTCTCTTCTCTCGCCGCCTCGCGCTCTTTACGTTCACTCTTTTCTCTTGCCTCACGCTCTTCTCCTCTTGCCTCACGCTCTTCTCGCTCCTTTCTTTCCCTCGTTTCTATCTCCTCATACTCCGTAAAGTTTCTCGCGACCCTCTCGGCCCTTTCTTTGTTCTCTCTAACCAGTTCTTTCTCCTTCTCTATCAACGCACTCTCTTCCTCTAACTGTCTCTCTAATTCTCTCTGGTCTAGCGCCGCCAGGTCGAGTTGGCACGCCAGATCTATTGCCATCACCCGTCTTTCTTATGCGGAGGATGTAGCAGACTTATCGGTTACGACGGACTCCCTCCGCCTTCCCGTCCTACCAACTTTCCCCCGCCTCCCGGAATTTTCTCCGACCGACGAGACCGAATCCTCAGGGTTAACCTCGGATTCGCCCTCCTGCAGTCCCCTCCAACCCACTAATTTTATTCCCCGGGCATCGACTAAGTATGGCCCTATGTACACTACGCTAGGTTCCATACCCCTGCATTCCCATAGTTCAAACAGTTCGCTGGCAACCCCTCTCGCTCTCTCATCGGCTAGTTCTCCCTGCCCAAAGCGCACTAAGTAATCAAAATGTTTGTTCGACTCACCTAGCCGCTTCTTTAACTTCACCTCGTCTATCTTGGCCCCTCCTTTGGCTTCTCTTAGCTGCTTCCGGGTCGCGGCGTAGGCTCGTCGGAGCTGGTTGCTGACCCCGACGTCCTCGTCGCTGACGTCTCCTCTATACCTCCGTGTCTGGCGTCGTACCGGCGGCCCCACTGTCATCGTTCCGGTGGGCCGTCCGTCACCCTCGGCCTGTGGCTGGCCGGCGACATCGGCACGTCGACCGCCGCTCTGTGTCGACTCGTCTCTCTCCTCTCCCAACTCGTCCTCTCGTTGTAGACGGCCCCCCTCTGTTTGGATTGCCGGATCGCCTATGGTCGACAGATCCGGCATCGTGGGTCGGTACCGTCGCGTCGCGGCCTCGTGGATCGTTAGGTCTTTATCATCGTCCGGGGTCCGCGGTGGTGTCGTCTCTCCTTCTCGACTCATGGTTGTCTCTTTAGTCGGTGGCTGGTTGTCACAGTCTCAGGCAGTTTGGGTTCTTATCACTGTGACGGGATCCGAGAATCCCGATTTATCCGGTGTCTTATCTACGCGTCCCCGCCGTGTGTGTGTATGAAAAAGAGTTCTGGAGTTGTTGAATAACTCTGACTATTGTTGATATATATAAGATAGCATATAAGCACAGTTGAATAAAGTGAATGAAAAGTACCGGTAATACACTGAATGATGGTGGTGGCAGTAGACGGAGACGGTGATAAGAGTTCCGGTACTGCCCTAACTAACTGACTCACTAAAAGTGAATGAATAATACAATAAATGGTAATATATATTGCACTGGTTGGCCGTATTACGTTACTCAGTGGATGCCTTCCCCCCATTGGCTAATAACTCACTTCTCGCCCTCCCATCTCTCTGGGAGTGTTTCCCCCTGCTGCTATTACTCTCTCCCTCCCGGAGGTGTAACCTCTGACCCCCGCTGTGTGTTCCCTTTGGGGTTTGTCGCCCCGTTTATTGGGGTGACACGATTTTTGATTGGTGATCAACCTCGTGCTCCCAATATTGCTTAAAGGCCCTGCTTTCCCACTTTGTGGGGGTTGGTGAGGCGGAATTGAATACGCTCACAGAAAAGCTCCGCTCACATTCGCATGAAGATAAGGGCAAACCAGTAATAGTCTTAGTAACTGAAATAGGGAAATAGGTTTTTCACGTCTGCTGACATTGCTTTATCCTATGACACAGCCTTACTTAGGGAACTGGATTTGGTAGAGCGATTGAACATTTTCAATTCAAGTTCAATAAGGCTGTCACCACTCAGTTCTGGATATTGACTAACAATCTCACGGTTAACTGTCCCAGTTGTTAAACATTTCTCTAACTCGATGTAATTTTTGAAACTACTATTGTCCGGAGAAAATCTGTCACGTAACTCAGAGAGTATGTTATCGATAAATTTGAAGTATATGGTGCGGAAAAGCGCCTCTACAGTTAGAGCCTGATATTGAATCACAGGGCTTGAATGAAGCCTCAGCTGATTGAGCTGAACATTATACTTTTTACTAGAATAATTATTATATTATTTGGTTTAATAGAAATTAATAAATTTAATAAATTATTAATAAAGATTATATTATAAAAAATATTTTATAAAAAAACTGCCAAATTCGCTTTTTAACCTCAGGTGAATCTCGTGATAAAATGAACAGAAATTATTTCGAGAAACTGAAAGTTTTCTCTCTTAAATTAACTGGCGGTTGTAATATCCTTTGATTCAGGGCATGTTTTATGAAATTTATACCGGTGGGCCAATTTAAAAAAGGGCACTTTTATATACAGAAATTTTATTTAGAAATTAAAATAGCCAATTAAACAATTAAAAATAGGTTAATTAATTAATTAAAATAGTAAAAGATATTAGCTGCAAAGATATACAATTATAATGAATATTATTAACAACACAATTACAATACTAAACTATACTATTGAGTAATGCGCCCATAACGCAAACCATGGACAAATAACACTATATTGCAGTGCGCCATTGTGTTTTCAATATTGGAGGGATACCCTTCCTATTGTATACGCTTACTGGTATACCCCAACTAAGGGCCCTCATATTTTGTTTCACTGGCAAAGTTACAGTAGGCCTATGTTAGCATTGGATGGATGCCCTGCCCACTCATGAGGCTTCTCAAATCCACAGTCGGCTACGTCATTGGCAGACAACCAATAGAAACAACTAACATTCACTTTAAAATGTTTCTACTTGTTTCTACCACTCTATTAGCTGACTGATTCACCCCATGTTAAATGAATATATGTTCTGTGTTCGCGCTTTTAAGACCTTAGGCAGTTTAACCCGCCTAATTTTAGGTGTCTTTTAGTTTGTAAATCGACTTTAGCCTACGACGAGTATTTGATACACTACATTAGCCGAAGCCAGCCTATGCGCGATTATTCACCCGCTGGATATACCCGGGAGACTGGATTCGGGGGCTCTGACCTTATTGCGGTGTAGGCCTACTGTATTATTCGATTGATCGTTAATATATAATCTCTGACAATATTATTCACTTTCGGGAAATATTAACAGTTCTTTTAGGACGTGGCGCTCTAAATATATAAACAGAGCTATGACTTACACTAAACACAACGGGATGGCTTATGATTCACGTATAAGGCGCATTCTTTAGGAGATGCTTAGTTATCTGTCCCAATCATGCACACTACCGGTATCGCACAATACTGCACACTGATCTGCCGACCTTTACTAATTTTAGTCACATATAAAGAGAACAGCAATTGACCCATGTAGCGCCTATGAAATAGCATTAGATTCACTCCAAACCAATATCATATAAGTCGCAATTGCTATATGTAACCGGTCTCTTACCTTCAGTATATCAAGAAGATGGGTTTTTAGGATTATTTATCGATATTATCCAAATAATATAACGATATTCCATCAACAGATACAATTAATAAACACTGACAGTAAATAGCAGTAAAATAATGCGGTGTGTAAGTTTGAGGTTCGATAACAGTTATACAGTACGTTCCGGTAATCAAAGCCGTTCTAATGTTTTGGCTAAAGTCTGAAACAGAATAATTCCATAGCCGATGTTCATGGCATCAGGAAAACCAACACACTGAAACCTGTGGGCTGTTGTAGGCAGCTTTCAACACAAAGAGAAATAGCTCTCATTGGCAGAACTCCAGATTCTGTAGGTTCCACGAATGTCTAAATGCCGAACTATTCGGGTTTTTGCAGCCCTTAGCCAACACACAGGATGAATCACTCTGCTTGGTTGACCTTGCTCTGGTTGGTTGATCGAACAGAACAAAGAGGCCATACGTACAGCAAATCAGCCAATCAGCCGGTAGCTTGCATCATTTGAGTTAGGGAGTTTTTCTTTAGAGTATTTGAGCGCATTGAGGGAAACTGGATTGCGAAGCAAAAGGGCCAGTTATATCCCACAAAAGCTTTTACATTCTGGAATTAATATTTTCGATTTTTCCAAATACAGTAACTATCTAAATGCGGTTAGAATGTCTTTAAAATCATTATTTAAAAAAATAAAGGTCTTGAATTTTTGGAGGCCCCATGTTATAATGTGACCCCGAGGCCGAGGCCTGATGGCCTTGTTAGCCTAGGCGGTAATCATGCGCTGCTCACAATGAGGCTATGATCTTCCCACCCCCACTCCCCCCCCCCCCCCCCAAGTTTTTCGCCTCTGCTATTAATTGACTTAATATTAGTCCAGAGGTGCATATTAATTGATTAAATACGTTTCCAGAGGTGCCTATTAATTGACAGGCAGAGGTTCCTGAAAAGAGAAAAATAAGTATGGACTCAATCAGCCACCGTAAAATACAACTGGTGTAGAAGGTCGTTGCTACAGTACCATCTACCAACTAATAAAAATACATGTAGGTATACTGTACCAGGCGCGTCGGAAAATAGAGGATAGCAAGGGTCAGTTCAAATAATACTGTAATATTATTGGAAAATATGAATACTGTATAATATAAATTATTGGCAAGTAATATGCACCAATGTCTCTAATACTGTAGTAGTTAAGCTGTTCCATGATGGCAGCGGTTCCTATATCTAATTGGACATTGGGTTGGGTTCAGCTCCTTGCGTAGCAAGTTATTATTGTATCACATAATGCGGTGGCAGTTGTTCTCAGATGGGGAGTGGGTTCCATGGGTTCAAAGGTTCTCTCATTATCTTAACAATTTTTAGGACGTTCGCTGCCAAAGTACCATAAAAAAAATGGAGAAATTATCCTTAAAATGGTTCAATTTAAAGTTTAAAGGTTCATTAAAGTTTCCACAGTAACATTATTGTTAGTCAATTTACTTTTGACCGAGCAGGACATGATACTGTAATATGGGGTAGACCCTACCATCTGCAGGATAATTTTATTTGTAAACATGAAACGCCATTAAGTTGGCTTGGAACGAACCTGCAATTGTAACTTTCACCTAAATCGCTTACCGGACCGTTCTGACCCAGGATTTCCAACTGTACAGTATGTGCGTGCAATCCGTGTCCCAATGTGTCCGAGTGGATATAGCGCCAGAACTGATTTCACAATAATGTATGGCGGCGCAGGTTCAAATCCGAGTAAAAGCTGTAGAAATTTCGGATTATTTGTGTCCCTATAGGCAAGAAAATTTAGGCGCTGTGTTTACGCAAACCCAGCGGTACAATTGGGAATCTGAAATCTGATGGGAGAGTAAAGTGGCTACAGGCCATGATCGGATGATATGGCGCAACAGATATAATAGCCATAATTGTTTCTGCCGGGCTATAAAGTCATACAATTATTATTATACAGTATACAAATACTGTAGCAATGTTATTCCGTATCATTCCGTTTCGATAGCATGCTGTTTCGAACAATGGCCAAGCACGGCGTAATTGCTATACCATGATAAGCGGGCGACAGACGGTATTCAAACAGGGAGTTAGGCAAACGAGATATTACATCAATAAATAGGATATGCAAATGAGTCCGCCGTATTAACTTATCCTTTCTTTGCTATAAATGAGTCCGCCGTATTAAATGCGAGTTTACGCAAACTGGCCGTTACGCAAACAAGACTTAAAGCAATCAGGACGTTTTTGACAAACAACTTTAAATCTGGTGTAATGTCTCGTTGTCATAGAGCCCAGTTTGCATAAAATGTCCTACCCACCTACACACAGCAGTCCCTAACAGTCTAAAGTATGATACTCCATTTCAAGCACATACGTACGAAGAGTGTGGAAAAAAATAAAGAAAAATTTGTAATGAGGAAAAGTCTAATGTCGCGTTTGCGTAACGTCATGTTTGCGTGGCGTCAGCTCGCCTGCTAAACAGTATGATTCTGTAGTATACCGCGTGATATATGGTTCCTTATCCCACATAGCTACTGTAGTCCGTACGGGCATGAGTCTTAAAATATATAAATGTAATGGCAGTTGTTCTCAGGTAGAACGTTTTCTAGATAAATGACGTAACATGAATTGTGACGTCATAGTTAGTCTTAGGCCGCGTTCACACTACCGAGTCAAAGTCAAAGTCAAAAGAAAATAAATATAGCTAGCTAGCAATAATAAATAATAATACATTATATAGGCCTAATATAATACATAATGGCGTTCTAGAAAAAAATAGATTTCTTGTTATTTTTTTTACATTTTGTCTTTTGACTTTGACTTTGACTCGGTAGTGTGAACGCGGCCTAATAAAGGTTAACAATATATACCATAAATTTAATTTATATCAAACTAACGTAATGGTAAAATGTAACGTATGTACGTAGTACGTTTTTATCAATCGTTTGAAGGACTATTCTACTGTTGTACTGGAAGTGTTTCTGATACCATTCCGTATCGAATTCCATACAAAAGGGGCGGCTACAGAGAATGCACGTCTACCGTAATTTTCAAGATTGTAGCGTTGTGTAGAAAATAACATTGTATGAAAGAACGAAGTTCAGTTGGACAGTACAGAGATATTAATTCACTTTATACACCATGTCCGGGAATATAATCTTAAAGAGAGGGCATGAAATTTGAAACAGAGATAGTTTCACCTCCCTCCTCATTCATGAGCCTAAATTTTTATTTTTTTTTCTATCTTTAGCTACAAGTGTTTGAAAAATGTGTCTCCGGCGATATTCCACAGGTCACAGTGCAATCATTCTTCAACCTTATAGTGATGTGATGGTACCAATAGAAAGCTGCCCATGCAAGGATTCCAAATATGTAAAAACATTTGAATTTGGTTGGGAAATAGCTGATAGATATGGGCATTCGAATGTTGCATGTATTTGGCTTCCCCTGCAGGCAATTTATTATATTTAATAAAATGTACCATATTCTATAACATTTTGTTTATTCCAATGGGCAACAATGCAATACCTCTTTAAATATACTAATACGTAGCTATTCATAAATAAACAAAATGTTCTTGAATATTGTATTTTTATTTAATAGAATAAAATAGCCTCATGCAGATGCAAAACAATGCTTTCAACAAAATTAAGATTATGTTACATATTTGGAATCCCTACATGGCCAGCTTTCCATCAGTAGGCTACCAACAAATCACGATAAGGTTGAAGAATAACTTTTTTAAACCCTTGTAGTTAAAGATTGAAAACAAAAATAAATATTACGGCTCATCCACGGAAGAGGAGGGAGGTGGAACCATCTCTATTTCAAATTTCATGTAATCTCATTAGGATTGGTAGAAAAATTTGGGGGGTGGTGCCCAGGTGCGTGATTAACGACACTATACTGTATTCCAGGACATTGTGTTTGTAGGTACCATTCCATTAAGACATTTAAAAACCATTAGGCCTAGAGCGCAATCTTAAAAGTTAATTCTGTAAGGAACTTTTGTGAACATTGCAGAATAATCGAGTAGCCCTGTTTTGTACGTACTGTAGTTTCCTAATACTCCGTTGTGGTAGACCATAACATAGTGCATTGTTGTAATCATCTTGTTGGAAATAAACGCATAACGTTTAACCTTAGAAATATTTCTCAAGTGATAAAAGAAGTCTGCACAACTTTACTGATTTGTTTGTCGAGAGAAAGATGTTCGTGTCTCTAGCAAATTGACAGAAATTGAGGAGTTAATCTCAAGTTCTTATTAATGTAATAAATAGTAATTCTTATCTGTGAATTTGATATTCACCTGAGAAACATAGCCGGACCACATGTTGTTGATAAGTCGGTATAGCATTCCTAATGCATATGCTGCGCGGGGCATGCCAAATTGTGGATTTCATGGTGGCGGCAAAAATATTTTTTCTTAAGCCAGCAGCAGAGCATCTCAATGTGCAACTTCAATGCAGCAGGTGGATTATAGCAGTAGTAGTACAGTATGCTTACTGGTGCTCATCAAATGAGGTAATTGTTAAATTTTTGTATAGAAGAATGCTACAAAGCTGACATGCTTTAATTAAATACATAAAGATTTCGTTGCAAAAATTATTGATAAATAAATATAATTACTGTATCTTACAGTACTAAAAAAAAATGTGTAGCTCATCGCACGTAACTTTTCATTTGCTGCAATAGGGTAAATATTTTCGAGCTACGCGTAGTTTGTAACTTCCATTCCTGTCATTTACCGGTAGGGCCCGACTTACTGCCTTTAACAACTACGCGTAGGTGTTTTAACGTGAATGTGTCGAACTACGCGTTGGTCGAAAAGATTTTCCCCTGCAATACTGTAACACTTCAATAATAAGGTACCGGAAAGAAAGGCCTACCAACGTTACAGTGACAGTACTGCAGTACCCAGGTACCGGTACCTTGTCGTTACCCACATCCAGTACATACAGCTGTACAGCCATACATATACTGATATCAGGATATAGTCAGACAGTTCGGTAGGTATTGCAGTATAGCAGTAGGCCCAATCCTGCTACGGTGCTATTGCAGTATTGGAAGAAAACAATGGCTGCTACGTTAATTGGAGTGCCTATTAAAGTTATGCACGAAGCGGAAGGTCATATTGTTACCTTAGAAACTACAACCGGGGAGGTAAGTCAGTCAACAGTTTAAAGGGAAGTAGCAGGTTCTAATGCTATAATGATGTAATGACTATGGAATGAATATAATTTAGGCCAAACTTAATTATAATTATCTGAATTATAGCCAGGCCAGATAGCTGCTGAGCTGCTTCCCGGAGTGCGGAGTGCTACCGCTAACGGCTGACCGCTAGACTAGCAAACTACCGGTAGCACTACGGCTGTTCGGGCTGACCAGCCTGCCAGCCGTGTGCGTTTAGCAGCCGTCGAAAGTCAGAGCCTTACATACAGCCTTCAGGCCTTAGGGCGGTAGGGTCGCATCCGCCCGCAGCCGACTGTTTCCTTTAATACTGTAATACTGTGGCTGAATGGTACATACTGCAGTAGGCCTACTGGCAGACTGGTGTCACAGACGAAAATGCCCCCCGGGCGCGGGGCATTCCGACAGTGGACAGTCCGACAGAGAGTGGAGGTCCGATACCATAATTCGAAGTGTAATCAGGTACCGGTAACAGGGTAATCGTAATGCGGTAATGGCGGCCCGATAGGGCGAAATCCTAATTAAAACTGTCGTATCCATAAGCTGCTAAGACAATCAACGGCAAGGGTCCGAAATTCCACAAAATTAATTATATTAGAGCCTCATGTGATGTATGTCGTAGAGTTAGGGTTACAAGATTTGCCCGGACAGCGGTATTTAATTAGTTTTTAAATTTTTCCTTTCTTTTAGGTTTAGCTAATCTCCTAACGCCTACTTACTCCTCTATAATCAGATAATATTATTCGCTCATTCTATTCTATAGGTTTACCGAGGTAAATTAATCGAAGCCGAAGACAATATGAATTGCCAGATGCAGAGCATAACTGTGACCTCTAGAACCGGCCAGGTATCAAATATGGAGTGCGTGTTTATCCGAGGTAGCAAAATACGGTTCATCGTACTACCCGACATGTTGAAGAACGCGCCGATGTTTAAAACGATGCGGGATCGACCCCAAGGGATGGGGATGGGACGGGGGAAGATGAATCAAATGGCAAGGGGGCGGGGGGCAGGACGTGGTTTCGGGGGGCGAGGGGGCAGTGGACCCCCCAGAGGTAGGGGTGGGCCCCCCAGGAGGTTTTAGTCTACCGAATACAAACAGACAAGTGACAAACATTTTAACGCCCTTTTACACGCCAGAACTACAATACTTTTACAGAGAAGGGACTATTTTTGTGTAACTAGCTGTAAGTTTAGTTACGTTTTTTTATATAAAGTGCGAGTCGTTATACTTTGTCATACATTGTCAACATCTTGGAAGTAAATGTCCGTATGTTAAAAGTAAAACTGATTAATATAATATCGTGACTCCAACTGTAGTTAGTAGATTTCTCACAGTAATTGTGAGGGCTGAATTTCAAGCGATTCCTTTTTAAATAAAGCCCTTCCCTAACTGCTGAGAGCTATGGAAGGTGGACTGATGACTTGACTGATGACTTTGAGAATCATCAGTTATACTTTCTAAAATTATAGACTAGCCCGCAGATTGTGAACATAATAAATAAAATAATTTAGTGTAATTGTTATTACCTTACGTTTTGGTTGCCGCCCCACTCCACTATGGTAGGAAACCAATCGTTGATTTAATACTTTTTCATATTTGTTACGTTATTCTTAATTTTGTCCAAAATTTATTGAAAACAAAAACTTACGTATTTTAAGTCAATTTAAGAAAAAATTTCCAGCATTGAATTGATTATTAAGTAAATAATTTTTTCTGCGTGGAAATATTATATTGATTTATTATTTTATCTAGTTTAACTTTGAAATGATTTTAATGCAATTTATTGTAATATTATTATTACCGGTAAATCTGTTAACTTTAAAAATAAGTTCCAAAATTCAACGATTAACCATTCTGGGTGAATTTCTTTTACCAATTTATCATTTATTACATTTCATATAAAATTCAATTTATTATATTTCAAATTTGTTTTATTTTAATTGAATAAAATTGAATTTGAAATTAAATAATTTTGAATGAAAACGTTCGGCATCCTATTTATTTGTTATCGATATATTTTTAAAGAAGGACTCGGCAATACATTGTGGACTTCATTATCAGTACAATAGTTCAATATATTCTCATGTGCAATTCACTGATTGATCGTTCGCATCAATCAATATAATATACATCTCTATTTATAATTATTGTTCCATTTGAATCCCTCCCAGCACCCTGGACAGATGCACGATCTCTGTATCGACGAGGGACCACCCGGAAATTGAAGGCCATTTAATTTCTCTGCAGATAATCGAAAATTAACAAGTTTTTTTACTTTGTACGCATCGAGATAAATATTTAAAGGATATCAACCTAACTGGATATTCAAATCCATTGTAACTCTTTTTTTTATTTTGTAAAAATCTTTTCGTTTTTCCCGTACCACAGAGACATGAGAGCGACAGCACAGCAGTGGGAGAAATAAATGGTAAACTGAAATAATAGGTGATTTTAAACTGGTGAAGTTCTTCGACTTTAATTTCATTCAGTGAACACTGAACACTTTAACTTGGAACTGATTTAGGGCATAAGCTACCCTAATGGTAAATGTGTCTAACTGGGTCACAACCAGAACATTCTGGTTGTGACCCAGTTAGACACATTTACCGTACCATTAGCGTAGCTTATGCCTAAATCAGTTTTAAGTCTGGCGACAATAAAACCAGATCGACAGACCATACATATACATATTGAATGTATTAATTTAATTAATCGTTTTAATTTAATCATCTTCACAAATTAATTTGAATTGTAATTCCGAAAATTACCAGATGTTATTATCGATGAATAAGAGTGACGTGTTATTATCGATGAATAAGAGTGACGTAGTGAAGGTTTTTTTCACTACTTTGTATTGTATATTGTTTCACCACCATGAGGTTCTAAGTTATTTTATTTTGTTCTGTATGTAAGTTATATCGGGATTGTATGAAGTGTGGCAACGTAAATACTGGACAGTAAGCTGCGAAGTACCTGGAACGAATATCCTCCAATCAGATGACAGCTATGTTCCTGTGTTAAAGTCAGAGTCGCCTTCTTTTTCTACGACTATGGTCTAACCCGTGCCTGAACGGCTTGTAAAAATATAATTAGGCGTCTGGTTGTTCATGTTCATTTTCTCAATATAGTTAAATCGTAATTACAATTTTTATGACAAAACTTGTTTAAGATAAGTTTTACAATAAAGATATGGAAATTAATTAAAGAAAGAAAGCCAGTTTTATGAAATAATTCTATACGAGGATACGAAAATTTGATATTCTGCCGTATTATGTCCTCCCTGCAGGGGCGGATCCAGGAATTTCTTAAGGGGGGGGCTTAAAATTTTTCATAGTAACAATCAAATGTATTTAATTATAAATATTAAAATATAACCAAAACAAACAAAATCAGACATTTATTGTAATAGATGAACAAAATGTAGCCACGGGTGGAACTATAAGTACAAAATGTAGCCACCGGCCGAACTATAAGTAGAACTTATAGTTATAGTTATATAGTTATAGTTATAGTAGGACTAACCTTGTAGGGCAAAGCGTTTTTACACGTTTTACTCTCGCTGCAGGGAAGTTCTTCTCAACCAATTCCTCCAATTTCGCTACACGTTTTGGGGATCCCAAGATAAAGTTGTTGATTTCACTTATGAGGCCGAACATTTTCCGTACAAAAGGAATCACGCAAGAATGACTTATAGCCAAGTTGAGGCGGTGGTTGAAACAGTGAACTGGTTGTGCCAGAGGTTGCAGATGCAGAATATTTGCAGCTAATCCATTGAACTCCCCCATCATCGCACTAGCACCATCATAGCCTTGGCCCCTGCAGTTTTCTATATTTAATCCTAATGACTCAAGGCTAACTTAGCCAGCCCCTTTCCAGTGGTATCTTCTGCTAGCCAGAATCCCATAAACTCTTCGTGAATCTCACCTATGAAGGAATATTATATATAATGAAAATATTGAAAACAGATATGGACCTGATGATCGATAGTGATGATGATCGATAGTGATGATGATCGATGATCGATAGTGATGATGATCGATGATCGATAGTGATGATGATCGATGATCGATAGCTCCCTGAATTTACGGAAAAATACCAAAAAATTGTTTAATAACGAAACTGCCTCTCTAGAGGTAGGAAGTTCTTGTATGAAAGAGGGACCCTCAAAAAAATGTAATTCTTGTTCTTGTGGTGATTTATCTCTCGACAAGCTAAAGCTACTAGCACTATCAATGGATGGTTTAAAGGTCAAACACATCTCCTCAAATCATCATTTATTAGTAGAGTAGCACTTACAGTAAACCTGTAGAAGGGAATCAATTATTATACATTTAATTAATAGCAAGCAGCGTTATGACATACCTCTCACAAGTAGGTCCATGAATAAATTGATTTACTGTAAAGAGAACTATAAATGGTCACAGCGGCTTGAAAAGGTCGAACACCTTCGAATCAATTTATTAATTGGGTATGGTACTACCGCGATTATCTCGAAAGAAACCTATTATTTATTATTTAAATTACTCCTCAATAACACAACTCATCAATAATGAGTTTAGGATGTAATAACAGGGAAGTATTATTTGGAGGGAGTGCCTGTGCCATTTCTTTAACGATCCCTGTTTTTGTTTTGCTTCGCAGCGCAGCCGTGTTATTATTGCCCGGATCCAATAAGTCTCCCCTTTGTTTTGGAGAATAACGTACTTTTACACGCCATTGTTTGAAGTTAAATTGAATATCTCGTGATTCATAAAATGTAAAAATTGTTTATCGTTTATATTTATTTGAATTGTTTCTCGTTACTGTTACGTTGCAAGGTTTAATAATCAGTACTGTATCCTATTTTTTCCTCCATTGTGGGGCTTTTACTGTGTTTAGAATAATATTTATTTTTTCATTTAGCGTACGTTAGGTGAACCTTATCTATACAAAAACTTTATATTACAAGATGAAAATATTATTTTAATTTATATTTTATAGTATCAAGCCATACCAGGACTTTGTTGCTTAATAATTTATGTAAGGTATAGATAATAATATTGTTTTATAATCAATAACCCCCGATAAAAAGCAACTGAAACAACAATAAGGAACAACGTTTTATTTTATTTCTTGTTAGAATGTTTTCTATCGCTACCAATAAATACAGTATAAATGACAATGAATCACCAGCAGACTTCTCACAAAAATTAAAATTGGTTTTACTTAAAGTTTAACATGGTCACACGAATGCACGGATCGAGTGGATGCGAATCTATTATTATAAAAGTTCAGATATTAGGAGTTAGTTGTGATGGGATCCGAGTTGGCGCAGGATCCCGGCCGGTGTGTTTGTGGCGTGTTCAGTACGCGTCGCCGCGTCCTCGCAACTGCAAAGGCTGAAAGGCCGTAGGCCGATGTATAACAAAAGAGTTTGTGGTTTATCGTTGTTAATAATAGCTGATAAGTACCGGTAAACGGATCACAGCACAATCAGTAAGTACCAAGGACAGCTCTACTACTAGTAGTAGAGCTGTCCTTGGTAAGTACTATACTAGGCGACGTCGACAACGGTCAAAAACCGTTCGACATCCACTGTAGAATTGCCAACTGAACATAATTGATAATGGATAACATATATGTATCCATGGAAACTGCACGGAAGCAACATGGAAACTTTACCTAACAGTCCTACCTACTGAGCTGCCGACCAATAGATACACGTTATACCCACATGTGGGGCCCTCTCATTGGTTGGGGTTTTCCCCCCATTCATACCCTCAAGTTTCCTCAGCCCTGTATTGGCCTTATCCCTGAGATGTGTGTTAAACCATCCCTTACCTAACAATGCAGTACCTCACAATTGAATTGAATTGATATTTATTTCCTTTCTGCTGGTTACATATGCAAATTTTAACAAATACATTAACAACATTAACCAATAAAATTTAACCAATATTAAAAAAAATATTGATAGTCTGAGACGACCACCACAGAAGACTAATAGCCAGGCTAGTGCCGTCTTGCTGTGGTGGCCAGAACCAACAGGGGGGGGGGGGGGGGGGGGTGGTGCCTGGTCCTTTTGAAATTTCGAATGTAGGCCTATATTACCGTACACATACACGTATGCATTGTGTAACGTAAATCAAACAGTTTAACTACAGTACATTGTGGCTCGCATATATTTTAATTCGGTTTCAATTTTTATTGAGATTATTACCTTTATTTTTGTATGAATGAATATTAAAATTAAAATTAACGGTAAATGTTATAGCTCTGAAAATAAGTGGTTTTTTAAGTAAAAGACGTAAAAGAAGATTTTGATTTTTTATTGCGTATCTCTAGTGGCACAGAATTCCAGATCGAGGGTCCACGAAAACTCACTGATCTCTGTGAGGAAGTTAGGTGACATAGTGGTATGGAGAAGTTGCCATGGGAAGCGCTGCGGGTAGGGTAGTTGTGGACTGAAGAACGTTATTGGAATAGTTTACCGAGGGTGGAATTTGGGCTTATGGTTTTCGAATAAATATCGTACATGAAGGTCCAAACTGATAGTTCATAGAGTTTGTTAAGTGGTAAAATATTTAATTGTTTGTAAATGGGAATTGATGACGATCTGTAGTGTGAAAATGCAATACAGCGTAAAAGTTTATTGATTTTGGTATGTAGTGGTTTCAGTGTGGTGGAATGTGTGCTACCCCATACCAGGATCCCATAATTAACGTAGGGATGGATCAGTGAAAAGTAGAGGGTTCTGAGTATATGTAGAGGAAATATGTGCCTAAGTTTATAGAAAATTCCGCTGGATTTAGGATTTTTTTTGAGTACCTGATTTATATGTGTTTTCCACTTTAGTTTTGAATCTATCCAAATACCAAGTAATTTTGTGTTGTCTGTCTGTTTGATATCGGTGTTGTTAATTTTAAGTTGTAATCTGTTGCTATCGGTGGTAGAAGGAATTGGAAGGTTAGTAAATATGGTGTACTCAGTTTTCTTCAGGTTTAGTAATAGTTTATTGTGACGTAACCAGTCGTAGATTTTAGTTAATTCATTGTTTGTACTAGATATTAATGAGTGGATATCACGATGTGAGTTGAGTAGAGTTGTGTCGTCAGCGAAAAGTGTACTAAGTAAGTTTGTTGCTTTGGGATAACTCATTAATAAAAATGAGAAATAGTATGGGAGAGAGGACCGATCCCTGGGGGACACCACAAATGAGAGGTAATAAAGTTGAATTAATGCCGTCGATGGAGACAAATTGTTTGCGATTAGAGAGGAAACTAGAAATAAGTTGAAGGGGTAGGCCTCTGATACCATTGATACTGTAGTAACAATGTGTTGGCAAGCTGTGTTTTTCAAGGTGTTTGTTATTATACATTTATTATAGGAAGGGATCTAGGGGTCTCCGACACACGAATCCGACACCACGCTGATGAGACCCAGTAAGGTCGAAACGCGTACGTGGTTTGGAGATATATGAGATATTAATTTCAAGAAAAATTACGCGATTCCTAAATTTGTACACTGCCCGGTTAAAAAGTACGCATGTGATGGGATTAGTCCTACAATTGCGCCAATAAAAGATAAGTTATTTTCGGTAAAATAAACTTATCATTCGAGGTTAAGACCCCTTCCTCTGATACCATAGGTCTCAAGCTTATTAATAAGGATTTTGTGGTCTATGGTATCAAAGGCCTTTTTAAGGTCAAATGTACTGTATAAGGCGCATGTTGAATGATGGCAATCAAACATAGAGTTAATTTTTTCCGTTATAGATAGTAGTGCATGAGAGGTGGTTGTTTTTGGTCTAAAGCCGTATTGGGATTCTGTAATTATGGAATATTTGTTTAAGTAGGATTGTAATTGTTCGTTAATTAATTGTACTAGAATTTTGCTTTGTACTGGTAGTAGCGATATAGGACGGTAATTATTCGGGTCTGTAGGATCGTCTGATTTCAATAGTGGTATAACTTTAGCAATTTTTAATGAATTGGGAAAAAAGCCACATTTTATTGAAAGGTTGAATAAGTAGCACAGGTGTTGGGAAAGTGGTTTAGCAGCTGCAAGTCGGAGTACAGTAGTTTGGTGGGGAACGGATCGTTAGAACTGCAGATTAATTTGAGGTTGAGGATTCGGTATTGTAATTCTATTGGAGATGTTTCTGTTAATGTAAAAGAGTTCACTCTAGTATTTGAAATATGGCGTAGGGGGATCGGGTTGTGCAAGTCGGTAAAATATTTCTGTAATTTGAGTTGGGTCTGATACAATTTGTGCGGAGGTATTCGTTTTTATACTGTAATAGGTTTTTTGGGTGATGATTTAGAAGTTGTTTTGTGGAGTACAGTATTAATTATCGACCAAGTTTTGCGGGAATTTGTAATGTTGTTATCAAATTGTTGCGAATAATATTTTTTTTCGGCAATTTTTAAGGTTTTTGCGAGATGATTACGATAGTCTGTAAAACATTTACGGTTGGTTTCAGTTCGATTTTTTAAATAGTTCCTGTATAATTTGTCTTTAGTTCTGATTGATTTGAGAAGAATTTCAGTGATCCATGCTTTGAGGGACCGATTTTTGTGTGTATAGGCCTACAGTATGATTTTGAAGGGATATGAGAGAAGCAAATGATGGTGAGATTATCGTAAAACAGTCGAACTTTGAGGTGATGGGTATTGATTTATCGGTGTAGGACCAGTTGGAGGTTTTATTAATGTCACGAAGGAAAGAAGATTCGTCAAGTTTTGAATAGTCGAAAGTGGGGCGTTGTTTAGGTTCGTTGAAAATACAGCTAAATTTTTGAAAAATGATAAATGTTGCGTGGTGATCTGAATTACCTATTTTACAGTTAAAATTACCCGCATTGGAAACTGAGGTGGTTATATTGGTAATTATGTGGTCTATCAGTGTTTCTGAGACTACGTTTTGGGTCAATTCGAGTAGCATGATTTATAAGCTTTATGTACCCGTAGAGTTAAGAAGGTTTATATAACTTTTCTGTATTTGGCTGTTGTTCGTTTTCAGTAGGTCAAAGCCCTCAAGTTTCCTCCGCCCTGTATTGGCCTTATCCGAGATGTGTGTTAAACCATCCCTTACCTAACAATGCAATACCTCACATCTCTCGGTATGCAATATTATATTGGGTAGTTGGATAACTCGTAAATCACCCCTCTTTCCCCATTCTACCGGCAGGTGAGGTGGCGTGCAGCGGATGGATACGCTAACATTAGTAAATTTGGCACTCGAGAAATTTAGCGCATATTCTGAGTTTGTCCCAAAAGGCAGTTTCGTTTATAGCCAGCTTGCTGGCATTCTAGTTAAGTATATAAAAGATTTGATGAGTCAATTCGATATTCACAAACTTCCGCCACTGGCATATTTTAAAAATGATGCGGCCATAACGCACGAATTTGTTGCCACTTTATTTATAAAAAAAGTACAATAAATAAAAATTAATATATATACTGAACATCATACAATCAGTACAATACGGAAATACAATTCGGTAACGTACGGCTAAAGTAAAGTGATATTTCAGTAACTAAATTTTATATTTCCTACAAACGTACAAAACATAACGAGGCGTTTACTTTTTTCCCTTTTTAGAAAGTTTCCTTTTTTTAGAACGTTAAATTTTTCCTTTTTTCTGTCCATGTTCACACATTTTTTCCTTTTTTTGGTTCAGAAGATCAACTTCAGCTTGCTGTTGATATTGACAAGGTTATAACAGAGATTGACGGCCATATGCCGATTTTTATTTTGAGTATGTTTATTGTGACAAAAATCACAAGATTGACAAAACATTCTTCATTTTTTTGCTCGTAATCAGCTGTTATTAGCATCCGTTTTCCCCTAGAGATGGTTGAATTTTGATTGCGTCTAAAAGCATTTTTGTTATTTATATAAATGTAGCCAAGACCGGAAATCCGTGCCAAAGTTTTTATATCACTTTCAAACTAAAGTTATATTTATAAACGTTGATAAACCTCTATCAATAACCATCAATCGGCCGAGCTCAACCATCTCTGATAACTAGGCAAAACTTTCGTAACTGTTCTTATTTCATTGATATGTTGATTTATAATAATTACATTGCCATTGCCGTTGTTCTCTTTCTGTGTTTCTACTTTTTAACTTACTTTGATATCTTCCTGTCATTTAATACAGTGACGTTTCTTAATAGGCCTATATAAGGTTAATAAAATATACTGTTTACTATCCTTTTTATAAAGATAATATCTAGTCAGTTTGACCCTTTTTTTGAACCGTATCAGATCCTTTTGGTCCTTTTTTTTGAAAATATAAATTCCTTTTTTTCATCGATTTTTTTGGCTGGGAGGGCTGAAGGTGACACACGGAACCAGATAAGGCTGGATATGGTAACGCGCAGACAATCTTTGTTTGCTTCTAGTCCTGTACATCCTCGTCGTTGGACTTTTTAATCATAACAACAATAATCTTAGTAGAATTCGGATGAAAAATATCAACATGACTTTCGCAGACAAATGAAATGAACTCGAAATTCTTCACAATGATATACTAAATGGGAAATTGGGAACCCGAGATTGGGACTTGTAGATTGGTATGACCAAAAATGGTTATGTAAACAATTGATTGATATTTTATTAAGTGACCGTCATACGTTTTATAATAGTTTTAATAATAGTTTTACCACACAAACAATGGTGATAATTTATGTAACAAGTTCACTTAGCACTACATTGTCAACATGATTCATTAATTGAGATCCCCTAAATGTAGTTTAGCCCAAATAATACAGCGCATTCAGAACGTATTGATTTTCGTTTTAACGATCTATTTAAATGAATCGTGGAGGGAGTTAATGTAAGCATCGTGGAGGAGACGTAGAAAGTTGGAGTCGTTTCTAATGAGATGGATCAATCCCTGCTTCATCTGGTCGGGGGTGAGGGCTGTAACGGAATCCTCCATGGCAATCTCGTCTGGGTCTATAGGCGCCGTTACTTCTGGCTCCTCCACGAAGGCGCTGGGGGACAGTAAGCCGGTCTGGAGGCCACGGTTCGACCCCAGATGGGTCGACTCCGCCCCTTTCGGGGTCGTTTTCCCGGGGGTTCCGCAATGCGTTGTTATTCCGTTGCGCTTGGGCGTGGATTCGCTGGGCGCCGAGACTTGGGGCAGCGAGTTCAACATGAACTCGAGTTTAGCGGGAATGGATTGCGGACGAGCGAGATGGGTTGTAAGACGCGGGGTCGATGAGTCCTCCTTCTCCGCCTCGTCGTAGTAATGCCGAGTAACAACGGATGATATCGGGTTGGGAGAGACCGAGTCGGTTGGGGTAGGGCGTCCGTTCCGGGACGCTAACAGTTGGAAAAGATCCGTTCCCACCGTCGCATCCGTCGGTTTATTCCGTAACAGATTTGTTCCGGATGCCGATTGCAGAGGTTGACTTCGGAATAGATTCGTTCCGGCTGTTGTTTCCGACGGTTTATTTCGGAACAGATTCGTTCCGGCTGTTATTTCCGACGGTTTATTTCGGAACAGATTCGTTCCGGCTGTTGTTTCCGACGGTTTATTTCGGAACAGATTCGTTCCGGCTGTTGTTTCGGACGGTTTATTTCGGAACAGATTCGTTCCGGCTGTTGTTACCGACAGTTTATTTCGGAAAGAGTCGGACTGGATCTGTTTCCCTTCCGCCGACGACGCCGATCGTTTGATGACCGAAATCGGACGGAAGGAAGAATTCCCGGACGCGGGTTGGCTCGGTGTCGTTTGCTGCGGTTTAAACAACGTCGCTAAGGTTAGTTTACTATCGGCTCCGAGTTTATCTACTGCCTGGTGCGTCGGCCCGGTTTTACCGTCGGCTTTTAGTTTCGCCTTGGCCAACAGCTGCATTATATCGACGGGGTTTCCGCTGGGCAGCCCCGGCGGTGCGTCGCTTTCCGAACACCTCCGGCGACTACCGGTAACGACGTCCCCGGAACTACCTTCGCTGGCCAACCCGGACATTCTCTCCCAGAGTCTGTCGCAGTCCTCGGCTTTGTAGAACCACAATCCGTTTATCGATTCCTGTGGGCTTTTATACAGCAAAAAAGGGTCATGTCGGATAAACTCCATGTCGTTAGTAATAAAATGAGTTACGTTCTTCATACTTAATCGGTTTAGTATAGTAAATGCGAAGCGAGGAGGCGCGGCTCGTTTTATAACGAACATCGATCCTTCTACCTCAGTTTTCTCCCATTCCTCCCCACTTATATTGTATTTGTAGAGCGCGCATTGCGACGCGCTATCTATAATGCTTTCTACGTACGGGTCATGTTTACGTAGAACGTTCAAGTTTATAGATGTTTGTCTTGTAATTTCATCCATCGTACAGTCGTAACAAACACAGACCATGCAGACTGACAGAAATACCTGAATACTGAAATAGTATAAATAGGGCCTAGGCCTACAGAAATAGTACAGTAGTACCGGTAATAATCAGATAATACGGTGTCGCTATGCCTGTATGCGCTAATACAGTAATAATACAGTATCATTTCATTAAGCGCAGCCAAGGCCTGAAGCTATTGTCTGCGCCGAACACTGCGCTGAAGGCGGATACAGCCTGCAGCCTGCAGGGCACCATCCACCATCAGACACGAGATACAAGTCCCTAAAAGGTGACACCATGCCCCATAGCCCGGGAAATTCGAATGATTGAAAAACACACGTACTGACGTAATTCGAACTGGAAAGGGTCGCAGATCAGATCTGCCACCTATATTTTGGCGGCAAATTCAAATATGTTGCATCATTGAATACACAGGAATAGACTACAACAGTACGGTACGGTAAGACTAATGTAATTAAATCAGAATACATTTTTTTGTATCTGTTTAAATCACTCATTATATCCGTTTTGTCGTGTTTTTACTTTTTTTGGTCCGTTGATATTCCCGATTCTGGTTAAAGGGAACCAGTATATCTATGCAGTACATTCAGTACGACTTACAAGTAGGCCTACAACAAACTGATTACTAAAACCGGACGGACCAAATACCAGTAGTCAACATACTGTAGGCGTAGGCAGGGGGTGGGCATTATGGGCACGTGCCGTACCCCAAATCCCCAATAGGTCCGCTTCAGCCGAAAAATGAAAGTAATTTTAATTTTGGTTAAAATTATAATTGTAATGATGCAATAACAAAATTAAAATATAAATTAATATTTATGTTCGTTTATTCAATTAAGTTTTTGTTGTTGGGTTTTAAAAAAACTTTACTTGTCTTCGCCGAATTACCAAATTTGAATTTCCCGCTTTAAAAAAGTCTACTCTCTAACCGAAAGGCATAGGCCTGCTGATCCTATCAGTACTGCCCAGGTAGCACAAATACGTAAATTTACGGTAAATTTACGTTCATTATTCGTCCAGACGTTCTGGATTTATGTTCATATGACGTTGTATTTCTCCCATAAGATGCTATTGATGCTAAACGTTCAATAGTTCAAAGTTGGCCGTCAGAAGTACCGTAATATGAACGGGCAATTGAACGTAAAAGAGACCACAGGCAATCTATGTTCAAATGACGTGTTCACTAGACGTTCATTTCTGGTGTGTTATAGGTCCATATTAGGTTGAATAAACGTAAAAATTTAACGTGAGACCAACCAATCACTGTTTGTTGGTGCATGTTCTGTGTAGAGAGGGGAGGGGGGGGGGGGGGGGGGGGTTAGCCTACCTTATCCAATCCCTACACCCTATCCTAAGGCCCTACACCTACAATACCCTATACATTTAGAGAAGGAAGCATGAGAGTATATATGAAATTATTTAATCGATAGTGATATAAGAGTATCCATGATATATTATGGTGATGATCCACAAATTCACATTGGATTAGTTAGATTTCTGTATTTTATCTTATTTCCAGCCAAAATAGATTATTCATATTGATGAATCTTAAAAAAATTAATTAATTTTATGACCTTATAATTGATATTTTAAATTTTGTATCTATGCAATAAGGCAATAATACATACAAAAAGCAATTGAAACGTAAGAAAGGTTTATATAATATGATAAATTTGTAAAATAAAAAATAATGTTTTGCGATTAAAAAAATTACCCTACGCATGATAGAAGTTTGAACATTCCAACGCCCATACTGTATATCCGATTTATCTCAACAAAATGTAATGGTATTTGGTCAGTTGGTATCAAAATAGACAAACTTTTGCGGTTTTCTTTGTTTGATATTTTCTTGGTTCAAAAGGCCTAATATATTCTAATAATTTTATTACAATTTTTCGTGACATAGTACTAGTGTATTAGCTTTAGTAATCAGTAGAATCACCTTTGTCTAATTTTGATGTTATTTGTTGTTTAAAATGTTTAAAAATGCGTCAGCATTGTATTGGTTATCAATGTTTTGTTGTGTGAATAATTTTTCGATTACTTAAAGTAATTGTTTTGTATTGAGAATGAACCATTAGTCCAGATATAACTAAGCGGAACCACACCAACCATACAAGGAGTAGGCTAACCAACATAAAAAATAATTGCACAATAATAAATAGTCAGATAATTGTATCACGAACAAGTTTGAACATGCCATTGACATAACAAGTTAAAGTAAATTATGTTTGAACGTTCATAAACGTTCAAACAACGTACATATTTAGGTACAAAGAAATGAACGCATAACTGGACGCAATTTGAACGTTCAATATTCGTTTGTTTTGGTTCATATTCAATTTCTTTAAAGTTAGGACGTTAAATTACCTAATGTGAACGTCACAATTTGGTAAATTACTCACAACGTCAGCAATTTTTACCTATTTTGAACAATATTTCATTGATGTTCAGATTCGCATAAAAAAAGTACCAAATATGAACGTTCAATTTCTTTCGTGGACGTCCTGTGCTACCTGGGTGATAGTACTAAATTCTATCAGTACTTACCAGTATACGATGGTTCGACGACATTTGTGTCTACTGTTGATGGTGGAACAGAACCATTTGAAGTATTATGGGGAGTCCTTCAGGGAGACACACTTGCGCCATTCTTGTTCATAATTGTGATTGACTATGTTCTAAGCATGTCTTTAGATCATCATAATGATGATGGGGTGATGGTAACTCCACCTACTGGCTCCAAAAGTCGAGGAAATCCTGCCAAGTACCTAACTGATCTAGACTTTGCTGGTGACTTAGGAGTACTCATTGTCTTTTTGTTAATTCCAAAAAGACCACAATTTTGACAGTTAACTTTGAAAGTCCTCAGCAAGTCTCTGACCGAATGAGGATAAGCTCAAAGGATGGTATGCTTGAGCATGTGGACGACTTCTATTACCTGTGATCATGGATCCCGAAGTCAGGTGAGGACCTTCGAATACGTAAGGGAAAGGCAAGGGCAGCCTTGAATGGGTTTTCCAGAAGTCACTCAGAATTCATCGCAAACTTTATGGTCCGATTATTTAGAGCAGCAGTAGTTCCACTACTCCTCTATAGGAGTCCATGCTGGACTCTAACCGCTGAGGACATCAAATCTGTGGATGGCACATTCACAAGAATGCTACGCCGGGTCCACTGTATCAAATACAAGGCACACATCTCCACCAGACAAATATATAACATTGGAGGTGTCTTATTGGTTGCCCCAAGCTTGACACTAGAACAAAGCCACCTCCGCTTTGCAGGACATTGCTTTTGCCGTGAGGACCAGTCTGCGCACAATCTTGTGCTTTGGCAGCAGCATGGAGAATATAAGCATGGTGGACAGCCCATGACTTTAGTGAGATGCATCTTAAAGGACACTGGCCTTGAAAATGTGGATAATCTCGCGAAAGTCATGGGGGATAGGGAGTTGTGGCGGTGCAACTTTGTTGATAAGCCGGCATAGCATTCCTAATGCACGCTGCAATAGGCTTGCCATTTGTGGATTGTACGATGGTGACAAAATACTTTTGTTAAGCCGGTATAGCATGTCAATGTTCAGTTTCAATGCAGCAGGCCGATTACAGTAGTAGTGGTAGTCCCCCACACTATTCCTACCTTAATATGCTCTGGCTAAACCAATGGACATGCCTATATTTCATTATTGAAACGAATTAAAAAGTAGCCATTTTGGTAAAAACGAACCGCCCTTTTAAAATCCTGGCTACGGGCCTGTAAACTAGTACTGTAAAAACAAATTATATATAATAGCTATGTCTATTTCCAAATTTCATAGGGGGGGGGGGGGGGGGGGGGGTAACATAATGCAGGATATGAGAGGATTATGTGTACGGTACACACAGTGAAGAGGTGGTGGCCACCCTCTTCACAAATTCCTACTGTAGATCCTCCACTGCTGTATTATGAATTGTACACCAATTTTTAACATTTCTTAACCCGTGATTTTAATTAAGTCTACTTTAGTAATACGCTATACTGTACTACTGTATATGTATGTATAATAATTTTTGTTTCTAATATGTGTACTATCCATATTCAATTTGAAGTATTGTTTTAATATGTGTATGCCTACTATCTATATTATTACTAATAAATCAATATCAACCCAAAAAAACAACAGACAGGATTATTTACAAAGAATTTATATGAAATCTATTACGTCACAGGAGGTGCTCGACCCCTTCCCATTTAGGCTTATAATATTTAATTTCTAAAGAAAGTAAGGCGTGCGTAAGTTTATCCATCAGTCAATAAATGCTGCATACTCGAGTATAATGAGGAAGTCAAACGACTCAACGGTGACTGACAAATCAATAGTTCCACAAAATAATTAATAGAACCTTTTTGTAGGTACTGTAGCTGTAGCCCTGTACTGTACTGTACTGTACTGTAGGTACTGTAGCCCTGTAGAATACCTAATGGCTCATTGCCTATAAAGATGTTTTCATTCACTACAATTAATGACATCTTCTATTCGGCATAGGTAGATTTTCGATTGGTTACCTGAAACAAGTGCTTCGATCCGATTGGTTGCTTGTTTTTCTATGAAGCTAAGAAACGTAGTGACAATTGCATGACACTCCAAGAAGCATGCCATCTCCTCTCCATATCCCGTTTAGAATACCTCAAATAAATTAATTTATAACATTTACGTCATGGCGGGAGGTCAAAAGGATGTCAACAAATTCTTCTACAGCCTTGGAGAAAGAGCAACTTCATTCAAAAGGTAATGTTTTACTATCTTAATGAGTAATATCTGGGAAATATTTCAATGGATATTACTGGGGCAGCTACTCTAGCTGTCAGAGAATTGCGATCGTAAGGAACTGTAAAAGTCTGTCTGTGAGCAGAATTTCTTTATTCAGCAACGCCCAGGTCACTCATACCAAAATTCAGATGAATGTGGTGGTTGGTTCTACTGTATAAAGCAACATTTACGTTTCTGTCAATTCGCTCTCTAGCGGCAGACATAGGAACTACAGAAGTCTGTTTTCTGCAAAATTTAAACTTTTGATAGACTGCATTTGTACCTTCCTTTTGTAAAATAAATAGTTATTAAATATTTAATTTACACAATTAATTGCGGGGATGCTAAAAGGGAATAAGGGATAACAAGGTGTCCTGAATCCAGTGGCGGGGTGTTTTTTTGTAAAAACACAAGGAGATGGTGGAAATGGCGGATTTAAGTAAGCGCAGGAAGCCAACTTTGAAAATCAGCTGAGATTGGCTGTTACAGATTTGATGTCCCTACAAAGTGATCTTATAATTTTGTGTGGTACAGTAGGACGGTTTCGGCATACTGGTGTACTCCTGTACTCGTCCTACCTGCGGTGTCGTCCTACTCCTTATTTTGGCCTACTACCCTTTTCTTTACGTACTCAGGTACGCCTTACATAAGTTGGAGGAGAATCTTAGCACCGAAGAGGTTGTCGTCAACGAACAATGGGAGAAGAAGAAGTCTATCGATTCGGATATATTCCAAAAGGAGGTAGAGTACAATATACAGTAGTACGGTAAGAGTAGGCTACAGTACATCTTTCTAAAATATCTACTGAAACCACTAGTGACATTGTTACTGTATAATGATAATAACGCTGTTAGTTTGCACCACCCAATCAATGATTATCCTTACTGTGCGTGTTCAAAAACCGGCAGGTTTTACTTGTTGGAGGACAGGAAGAGTAGCAGAAAATATGTGGTACCAGTCGGAGCAGGCAGACAGGAGCTGTAGCAGCAAGGATTGTGGTACCGATCGGAGAAGTCGCTGTAGCAGTAAAGGATGTGGTACCAGTCGGAGCAGTAGGAGTACGGATGTGGTACCGGGTCGGAGCAGTAGCTGATAGCAGTAAGGATGTGGTACGAGGCGGAGCAGGAGCAGTAAGGATGTGGTATCAGTCGGAGCAGTGGCTGTAGCAGTAAGGATGTGGTACGAGTCGGTGCAGGAGCAGTAATGATGTGGTATCAGTCGGAGCAGTAGCAGTACGGATGTGGTACCGGGTCGGAGCAGTCGCTGTAGCAGTAAAGATGTGGTACCAGTCGGAGCAGTAGCTGTATCATTAATGATGTGGTACCAGTACCAGTCGGAACAGTAGCAGTACGGATGTGGTACCGGGTCGGAGCAGGAGCAGTAAGGATGTGGTATCAGTCGGAGCAGGAGCATTAGGGATGTGGTACCAGTCAGAGTAGTAGCAGTAAGGATGTTGTACCGGATCGGAGCAGTAGCTGTAGCAGTAAGGATGTGGTACCGGGTCGAAGTAGTAGCAGTACGGATGTGGTACCGGGTCGGAGCAGTAGCAGTAAGGATATGGCACGAGTCGGAGCAGGAGCATTAAGGATGTGGTACCAGTCAGAGCAGTAGCAGTAAGGATGTGGTACCGGATCGGAGCAGTAGCTGTAGCAGTACGGATGTGGTACCAATCGGTGCAGTATCTGTATCAGTAAGATTATGGTAGGCCTACTGGTCAGACCAGTAGCAGTAAGAATGTGGTACTGGTAGGAGCAAGTTTGCCCGCAGTGTCAGCAATGCATGTCAGTGAGAGATGAATCAACTGGTGGTTCTGCAAATGAGATGATGGGCGATGATGAGCACTGTCACAAGTAACCACATGGCTGTGCGTTGTACAAAGCGCAGACACTGTCATGAATATCAGCTAGGATTATGCGAATCGCCTTGTGTGTAAATTTACCTATAGTGTATCCAAATTGCTAGCTGGAATTAGGTAAAAGAATGTTAAACTGGACTGATGAGTTTGATGATTGATGTTAATATCTTATATTAATCAATTTTTCTATCTAATTTCACTATTGCAGGAAGATGAACCAGTTCTTCAAAAAAAGAAAAACTGGATAAAATCGCAATTCTCCAAATCAATGGATATCGATAACTCCTTGTTAGAAGAAGAACAGATCAGCGAGTGGATGATCAATCTTCATTCCACTAAGAAAAGTGATTTCACCAAAGTTTATGCAAAAGGTAAATTTATGTCATTCGTATTCCAAGTATAATTGCAAGAATCCAAAGCTGGCATTGAAGTCCAAGTGCGATCGATCTGGCTTTAAATTCCAATCGCCATGGGTTGCCATGTGATTATGTAAGTCAGTGTCGTTTAATGTTAGTGTTATATTTCCGAAAATGGTTGTCATTAATACTGCAAGTTTAATCCGTGTAAAGGTGCAATGATTTCCATACTAAGATACATGAATGACTTGTATTAATGTACCCTTTATCCAAGAGATATATTGCATTAAGTTCACCACAGGAAATGAGGACAAACAAACTGGTTGCTGTCCCAATGAAAAGACTCCTAACTAACTATATGTCATATCGTGAAACCAGCCTGATTTCTATTGCATCTAAGCTATTCAACACAATAATGTTGAACTTGAAGCGTATAAGTGATCGTGTTTTAAGTCTCACATGTAGCAACCAAAATCGGTTCTGAATAGGTACATTCAGCAAATCATTGGAGAATTATCTCAAAGAGACGACATGCACCAACCCATGATATTTGTAGACTTGTTCAAAGCTTTCGTTTATGTTTCCTGCCTGCGCATATTTGAGAACCTTGAGGCATATATGGGATCTCCAATGAGATAATTGATGCAAGCAAATCAATGAATGATTGCTCCACAACATATATTTTTACAATAGATAGAGATTCAGATCTATTGGAAGTGCCATGTGTTATCCTGCAAGATGAAACACTTGCTCCTTCTCACTTCACTATTGCGGTGGACATTGGGCAATGTGCCTCAAATATATCATGACCAACATATTATAAATATCTTGGAAATACAACCAGTAAGTAGAGGAAAATTCCCAACACTTTGAAATACTTCGGATGGTACCGTACCCAAAGAGCACTCGGCATTCTAGAACATTCTGCATCAAATGTTGGACAGGTTAGTCCTGTCGATCACTGATATTGCATTTAATATCTCGGCCGGTGGCTTGCGAGAAGAAACGCGATAGTCAACCATCATTGACATTCCTGCAATGTCTGTTAGATGACACTGACATTGGTCTTGCTAATGCGATGGATTTGCGATTTACATTGCTGACGTGACCGGTCGGAGATGCATTCTAGTGGTCTTAATAGACCGATGTATGTACCTATATAACTATGTATCACAGAAAATATCATTAGGTTACCCTATTTTTGAGAAACTAACAGTAAACATATTATTATTCTCATTTTTTATTTGAGTAGTTCAAATTGTGTTTAATTTGCTTACACGGTATTTGTTAGAATTCTTTAATGGCAATTTAAGGGGATCAACATCAAATTGGCTTTAAAAAGATTGGAAGCACCAAGCCGAAGTTATCTGATGTACATTTACTAGTAAAACAACTGCAACCATCAAAGGTAGCACAAGCCACCTGGTAATTTTTAATTCGATTAATAATGAACACATTGCACCGATAATACTCGTGCGTAAACTAATTCCCACACAATCCCTGCCGTGATCGTTACCAACAATACCACGTCTTCATTTCAATTGTGAATAACAAATCCCCACTCGGAATCTCGTAAAGGACGCGATATGAATTTTAGTATGAATTTCAATCAGTAGTAACCGAATATCCGCCACTGGTTTTTGGTTACTATCTCCATCCTATTTGATTCGATGACGTTTCCGATGGGAATTCATCCGCTTTCCACGCTTACAAACTCGCCTCCTTAATTTATTGCTCCTTATAGATAAATAGTATCTAGGGATTGCGCAGTTCGTTGAAGCCACAAACTGAAAAGGATTATATCTAATCCACTTTATAATACCAGTTGTATAATACCAGAAGGATTATATTAATGGATATTGCTTTACGGCCATAGGTTTAAGGGTTTATATGTTTAAATAATTTGTGAGTAATATATGTAAGTAATCTATCTCTAAAAGGCAATATTGCTCTTCAAATGTTTTTATTTAGTCATTCAGTGAACACTCCATATTTTTCGATCAATTTTAGTAATAATTATCTACTAAATGTGAAGAACGCAGCATTACTACTCATATATAATTCATGAAAAAATACTTCCTCTTTGCCACGATTAAGCTTGCATTAACGAATCTATTCAATGCAATCGTAGTATGTGTGTATGTCCTTGAACCAAATATATTGGTAGGAATTGTAACATTTCCCTGCTGAGTATCGGCTGAGTCATGTTGTTGCTGTAAAACATTTAGTTTTGGGCGTTCCCATCGTCCCAAACTGCGTTGTCAACAGCAGTGAAAGTAATGGCTAATCGAGTAACTTCTAGTCAATGACTCAACCGCGTTTAGTTGGCGAAATAATTGGATTATTTATGTCAGAAAATTAGAAGGAATAACATCGTTGGTGGTTGGATTCACATCCAAGAGCCGCTACCGGAAGGTATGATGCCAGAAACGGGGAAAAATATCGAATGAGATATACAGTTAAACATTACAATTCAAACGAAAGACTCACAACAGGCTGGCTGCCATAAAAACAACTCATCGAACATCTTTACGTGTCCTACAGTACTTGAACTAACTGAGTTACTTCTAGGGTAAGTTTGCAGCGGAATAAAAAGTGTGGTGATCGCAGCACAATTTGAACAATTTGATAAATAAAGAAGAATTTTACATAAAATGGCGGTGAAAATATGTTGAAAATTCCGAAATATACAGAATGAAAGTTAGAGCGGAATTTTGAGGAATTCGTACGGACTTGTAATTATTTGTAAAATTTGATCTGCAATAATTTATTGATGTTACTTTAAGGTACGCGAATTTTGGAAAGTTTAGACATTGTTTAGGAAATGCACTAAACGTTAAAATATCAACACAAAGGACAAAATCAATGTGTCACGGCTCAAAGCTTTGTACCAAAATGTGAAGCAATATTGAACACCAAAGTTGAAAGTAAAAGGCGCCGTTACCGCTAAAAAGAGTCAGAATAAGAAAAATGGAAGGCAGATCAGAGAAAAATAAGTCAGAAAATTGAAATCAGAAAATATAAGTCGATAAAATGAAATGGAAGTCAGAACAGAGAAATGGAAGTGAGAAAAAAGTAATGGAAGTGAGAAAATGGAAGCCAGAAAGTGGAAGTCAGAATATGGAAGTGAGAAAAGATAAAAGTGTCAGCAAATGGAAGTGAGAAAATAAAAATGGAAGTCAGAAAATAAAAGCCAGAAAGTGGAAGTCAGAATATGGAAATGAGAAAAGATAAATTGAAGTCAGAAAATTGAAGCAAGAAAGTTAATGTCAGAAAATGGAATTGAGAAAAAATAAGAAATAGAAGTCAGCCAAATTTCTGACTTCCATTTTTCTGACTTCCATTTTATGACATCCATTCTTTTATTCTGATTTCCATTTCCTTTTTCTGAGCTCCATTTTCTGATTTCCGTTTTCTGGCTTCCGTTTTCTGTACGAGAATGTTAATATGATAAAAAGAAAAAAAAAGAAAATATATTAATAATATTGATGTGTTGTTAAAATATTAATTATTGGATGAGAATATTACATGCAGTGTGTGAAACCCCCTGTCTCCAATTAATCCACATTAAATGCTTCTGGGTAGAATAGGGTAAATTAGGCTGTAGAGATTGGGAGAGGCGGGGCGCGGGGGGAGGGGTGAAGTTAACTTTTCATATATAACGTAACTGTACTGTAACTCTCAATTAATATAATATCTAACATTACAAGATTACAACAAATGTTCGAAGACATTTTTATTGGTCTCTAAGTAGTATCATTCGTGATTCTTGCAACCCCTTTAGCACTCACTATTCACCGGCCGTTGTTTGTTGTTAACCACACAAATAATTGTCATGCAACTGCAGTGTACTGTATATTCATTCATCAACGAAATATATGTTGTCTCCATCACAATACGTGCCCTGAAGACGTAATCAAACGAACCTCTTGATGTATCTGTCAATGCCACTGTAGTTGAAGCCTGAGAGCATAGATGTTGGGCATTACTCGCCCGAAGGTTAGCAGGTACACCGAAATAGGAATTATATTACAGTATATTTCATATTCCCTACTTGAGCACGCGCCACCAATGGAAGGCTAATGAGTAAAATATGTGGGAAACCCACAGAAAGAACTTCATACAAGACGTCTTCACATCAACTCCATAGATCCATCCCGCCAGTCCGTGGATCAATAATGTAATATAGTGTAGCGGGAGGGAGGCCTGCAACCTTGCAAAAACTATTCAGCCAATCCACTGCTTCTTCAGAAAATAACGAGTTTTTTTTTAGTTAAGCCCGTTTAGGAACAAACATTCATTAACTGTACAATTGTATTGCCGCAGTTCAGTAACCACCATGTCTTCCTTTAATGGTCTTCCCATTCTCAACAAGGTATACTCCTGTACATTTGATGTATCTAATTTGCTATGTAATGCAATTACAACGACCATATGCATCTGATGTAAGGATATATTGTCCTTTCTGAGAGTTTTGGAGAGACATGCTTCAATCATTACCCGACAAGAGCCAGAAATCACTTAGAGGAGGTATACTACTGTTGAGTAGTTCATTACCTGTATTGTGTTCAAATATAAAGGAATTAATTCATAAACCTTGGGAAACCATCTCTTACTATATATAACTCAGTATTAATACTACAACCGTTCCGCATCTTGCATTGTATTCAAACTGTGGCTCACATTACAAAGCATAATTTATTTTTGATATGACATGTATCACTTGTATTACTTGAATTACCACATTACTGTGAATTGTCAGGGCAAAATATCACGCCCGTTCGCCGTTTGGGTATAGTGCTTTCTAATGTTGCAGCCTAACCTTATAGTGTGGGGGCTTCGTCCTTCAATGATCGGTAATTAGCGAACCACATTAACTTTGGAAACATAGAAAAGTGGAAGGGTTTATTGCAGAAGATCACCCATGATGGTGAACAGGCATTCCTTTGGGAAACAGATTGGAAATGTTTACTGTGGAAGATCACCTATATTGGTGAACATAATACTTAAATAAAGTTATCTATAAATATATCTATATTTCGAAAAAGTTATTTCTTACACGATCATATGTAAACTTCTGACAATTAGGAAGAATTTGGGGTCGCTTATCTTGAATCTGGGGTAGATATATTTTACGTGACAAGAAGCGTACATATGAGCTCTAATATTTAATTTTCGAATAAGTGCCAATCATCCGATCATTATCCCAACCATTAATGTGCTCCCAATTTTTGGAGTGTATAGAGAGTGGGTTTTCTAACTCATGGCTGCCTCTGGCGCTCCAATTACAGCGGCACCGTTTAATGGAATAGCAATAGGAGATATTTGCATGACGTGGTGCTGTTAGGCACGCGCGTACGTTAAGGACGCCTCGTTAGTAGAGCGACAACTACGGAGAATCAGCCGGTGTAATTTATGTTTTATAATTGTTCTCTCCGAGCCAAGGGATGCAGCACTCACTCCCAAACGCCCACAAACATTCAGACAGTTTCCAAGCGTAAATATCCACTGGGGTCGAGAAGGTGAAACGCGTATATGCTGTATATCTCTCTCCCTCTATTGTCTAGTAAAAAAAAATCAGCGCCAATCTTTAGTATTTATTATTAGCAGCGTATACCGCTTTGGTACATACATTAATTAAAATGGATCTATCAGGAACTTTATGAGGGAAAAGTTAGATATATAAACTCTGCAAACGTTTCAATTACCTATCGCAAACCATAATCGCAGTGCAAAGAATACTACAGTATAATAAATTATGGTGCATAAAATGAATTACATATCCGGAAAAACTGTTTCTTTTTATTTTCAACTTAAAATGAAAATCACTAACTACAGACATCGAACATATACCTACATACAGTACAGTAATATTAGATGTTGTCGCGCCAAAGTTCATCAGGTTTAGGAAAAGCGAACATTAAATAACATAACATTGTATTTTTCCTGTAGGTTTTCCAATTAATATTGTAAGGTATGGTAGATTGGGTATGGGTAGGTACCTCGAAATAATTTCTAAATAGTTTGTAGGTTGAATACTTATTTATTGCTGACGTAAATATTATCTTGCTGTCAGATCAGTTCCAAACGCCTTCTCCAATTCACAGCTCAATAGTTCCAAAGGGATTCAGTTACTGTACTTACAAAAACGGTAATATCGCAATGTTATTTAACCCACATTAGAATTATAATGGAAAGTCAAATGTTCAAATCATCAAATGGTAAGAAAGTTTGGCTTTATCATTATAAAGTTGTACCTACAGTATAAGGGCTTCTGATACCGAACTTTCCAGTACGTAGGCCTACTGAGGAACTTTTCCCTGAAACTCTCCAAAGTACAACCAAAATTATTGCCTTGATAATTAAACTCCGAAATTGTTTTGCAGAACTAATACCACAAGAAATGGCCCCTTTCCCAAAGACAAACGAATTCCTACTTCGTGTTATTGAGATTCTTATGGATTATGTACACAAGTGTCAAGACCGAAAAGAAAAGGTATGTTATTAAAGATTACAGTAACTATTTATAAATGAGTTTGTAAAATAGCACTGTAACTGTACAGTGTGCCGATTTGAGTGGTATGTCACACGAACGCAATGAGTTACTGCAAAAAATATTGTAAATTACAATGCAACAAACGTATGTTAGTTTTATTTCAAAATTGTGATCAATACAAAACCACTACTTTCTATCGGTACCAACAACTACAAGGTTGAAGAACAACTGCTACAAAACTAAAGCAAATTAAAATATTATCCTATATCTTTACGATGTGTAGGAAAATTTTGAGGGCCTGGGGTGGGAGGTGCTGGGTGGGGGGTGGGGGGGGGGGGGGGGGGGGGGGTACTCTCTCAGAACAACTCTAATTACCGGAGGTATTGATTTAATACACCGCCAGCCAACCGTCAAGCCGGTTGACAGACCTTGTGTGGTCACTAGTTAGATCACACCGGGTGACGTCATACTGCTAGGTGTAAGACCGGTCCCCCGGTGAGCAGGGATCAGACTATCTGGATTACCTGGCTCTGCACACTTGCGGAGCTGTATCACCCTTACCCTGACTGCTGGATAGCAGACCTGCTCTGTTACCGTGATACTGCTTATGTGTATGACCGTATTGCTACTGTAGCCATTTACCTATGTTATATGTAACATTATTACCCGGTATCAGTTATACGTTAATACACCAGTTACCTACGTGTCCGCGACACTTGTTCCTTTTACCCTCTGGCGTGGTGGCAACGTTTCGGAGTTCGATTCTCACTCCTCAGCCTGTCAACAGCAAGTCAGAGTCGCTACACGTTCTCTTCACCAGGCGACCCGGGGTCAGAGCTCCCTCTGTCGCCTTCCTGCTATCCAGTCAGCCATTACCAGATTACCGGTACCTACTGGCGATCCACCCACCAGTTAGGCTACTACTTACCTAACCGGTACTGCGGACTCACGCAGTACCCAACCCGATCCACCATTCACCATGGCGAATCAACACCTAAAGGCTCCACGCTTAGTTAAACTCACTACTCAGGAATCCATCACGTCATTCGAGTCCTGGCGCCAGACGTTGATTTATAGTCTGTCCCTCGACCCAGAGTTCGCGCGGTTTACCGCCGCTGGCGCAGTATGGGAGAAGGCTTCCCCTGCGAGTCCGACCCGGGGTCTCGTCGACGACGCCGCCGGTGTTCCGGACGCCCAACGACGTACCGCGCAGCAACAACTCGTCTCCCTCGAGTTCATGCTGGGCCAAATCGCCAATTACGCGCAGGTTATCGCGCGTAACACCATCGTACTAAAATCTACATCTCTTTCATACGTCTGGCAAGCCCTCCGATTACATTACGGTTTTCAACGGACAGGCTCCCACTTCCTAGATCTCTCCACCATCCACCTCGAACACGAGGAACGCCATGAAGACCTTTTCCAACGTCTCGCAGCGTTCTTTGATGACAACCTCCTCTCACCCCTCGGGGGCATTACCCACCACGGCGAGCTCCCCGCCGCCGCCGAGGAGATCTCCCCCACGGTGGAGAACTTCCTCGTGTTGACTTGGTTACGTCTCATCCACGAGGACTTACCGGCGTTGGTTAAGCAACGATATGGCTGCGAACTTCGTTCCCGCACCTTGGCTTCCGTCAAGGCCGAGATCAGCCAGGCGATGCCGTCCCTCTTGGAGGAGCTCCGCGTGTCAGCCGACGTGCGCACGTTCCGCTCCCAGACGACGGAGGTCGCCCCGCGCCACCCGAACCGTGCGCGCCAGCTGGACCGCCGTAGTTTACAACACCGCACACGACCTGCCCGGATTTGCCCCCTGTGCAAGCAGGCGCAACGCAAGGACTTCGACCACTTCCTCAGTACCTGCCCGTTCCTCCCCGATCAGGATAAACAGTTCCTCGTCCGGACTCGCGCCGTCGATATCGCCGATTCCGCCAGTTCCAATGACGAGTTCGAGCCCCCCGATGATTCCCCAATGAGTTACAACCAACCACCAGCGGCCCGCCGAGTCGCTGTGATGCGTTCCCCCGTCTTGGAAGCCGATTATCAGTCCCGTCCACTTCGATTGCTACTCGACAGTGGCGCAGAATCCGATCTCATCCGGGAGGCGTTCGCCCGCCAGCTGGGCGTCCATATCTCCCCGAGTAGTTGCCAGGTTCCCGAACAGGCCGATGGACAGTCTAAGATGAAGGTTACCGGCGAAACGCGTTTTGTCGTCCACCGTGGCTCGATCCCCTTCGAGTTTAACGGTCTCGTCGTCCCGGAGCTCGGATGTCCCATCATTTGTGGAATGCCGTTCCTATACCGCAATGATATAACGCTACGTCCCGCCCATATGACGATTACCCTACCGGACGGCACCACAATACCCTTCGGAGGCCAGCACTCAACCTCCACGCGCCCGCGAAGACCCGAGTCCACACTGGTACGTGCATCTACCCGGTCCGTCGTAGTCTGGCCAGACGCGGATCTCACTCTACCGGTAGCGAGTACCGTGCCCCTCTTACTGGCACCCCACCATCCATCTACGTCTCCGAATGAGCCCTGGTTCCAACCGTTCCTTGCCGACGTGTGCGACGGTTCCGTCGCCATCCGCAACGTCACCCAGATCCCCGTCAGGATCAAACGGAACTCTCACGTTTGCTTGGCAACACCCATCCAACCGGCGGCAATACCGACCGCTGCCGTTGACACAGTCCCACTGCCTGCACCGCGCTCTACCCGTCGCCCCAACCCCCGTTCCGTCGACGGCGTACGCTTAGACCCCGACAACATCCTCACCAGCGCTGAACGCTGCCAGTTTTCCGACGTCCTCGCCGCGCACTCCACGGTATTCGAAGCCGAGTACCCCGGATACAACGGCGCCGCGGGCCCCTACGAAGCTGTTGTCAAAATGGGACCAACTCTACCCCCTCAACAGAAAGGACGCGTACCCCAATACGGCCGCAACCGCCTCGTCGAGTTGCAGGACCGGTTCGACGAACTCGAACAACGCGGTGTCTTCGCTACACCCGAACACGCAGGGGTACATGTGGAGTACCTCAGTCCCTCCTTCCTCGTCGCCAAACCCAACAGAGGAACTTGTCTCGTTACAGCCTTTAACAAGATCGCCCGGTATGCTAAACCCCAGCCATCACTCATCCCTAGTGTCGAGTCTACCCTGCGCGAAATCGGCTCCTATAAGTTCCTCATCAAAACCGATTTAACGAGTGCGTTCTACCAGATCCCCATTAGTCGCAACTCCATGAAGTTCTGCGGTGTTGTTACACCGTTCCGCGGCGTGCGAGTCTATACCCGCTGCGCCATGGGTATGCCCGGATCCGAGACCGCCTTGGAAGAACTAATGTGCCGTGTCCTTGGAGAACTTATCAAGCAGGGCGCCGTCAGTAAACTCGCAGACGATTTGTATTGTGGCGGCAACATGATAGACGAATTAGCTGCCAATTTTAACACGCTACTCACAGCCCTCGCACGCTCTTCTTTACGTTTATCCCCCAAGAAGACCGTCATTTGCCCGCATTCCACTACCATTCTTGGCTGGCAATGGACTGCTGGCTCCCTGACCGCGTCGTCTCATATCGTTTCAGCCCTCGCAACATGCGATAAACCTGACACTGTCCAGTCCCTCCGTTCCTTCCTGGGATCGTATAAAGTCCTCGCGCGCGTTCTTCCCCATTGCGCAGCACTTCTCTCCGACCTCGACAAACTCGCAGTCGGCGCTTCCGCCGATATCGTTCAGTGGACGGATCCTTCGACTTGTGCATTCCAGCGCACTCAGGCCGCCCTGAAAACATGCCGTACTGTGGTTCTCCCACGGCCCTCCGACGAGCTGTTCATCGTCACCGACGCCGCCTCCAGCGTCGATGGACTCGGCGCTGTCTTATATATCCGCCGCGAGTCGAAACTCCTCGTCGCCGGGTTCTACTCCACGAAGTTGCGAACCCATCAACGTATGTGGCTTCCTTGCGAATTGGAAGCACTCGCCATCGCCGCAGCTGTTCATCACTTCGCTCCCTATATCACTCACACTACTACCCGCACGTCCGTTGTCACCGATAGTAAACCCTGCGTCCAGGCGTTCGCTAAACTTACTCATGGGGCTTGTGTTAATCCACAGTGCCAGGTCTGTGACTTCGTTAATCAGCTTGCCGACGAACCCATCATCCGTGCGGCGGGTCTCACCAAACACCCCCCCCCCCCCCCTCCAGCGCGTCCCTTGTACGCCACCCGTAGTACCTGGCTTGTCACCCAGCAGGAATGCGCATCTATCCGTCGCGCCAAGGCGCACCTCGTGTCCCTCCAAGAAGGAGACAACCATCCGCGACGTTAAGCGGTACATCGGCTGCGCGTCCGTCGCCATGGACGGACTCCTCGTTGTTCCTCGACACACCGCATTCTCGACTCCACGGGAAATGATCATTGTCCCTCGCCATGCGCTCTCTGGTCTCCTTACGTCACTGCACCTCGAGTTGCAGCACCCGTCGCGTACCCAGCTGCGCGTTATGTTTCTGCGGTACTTCTACGCCCTCGACATGGAAGAAGCCATCACATCCATCCACTCGCAGTGTGCCCAATGCGCCGCTCTGCGTTCCGCCCCACGGCGATCCATCGAGCAGTCGTCCGGTGACCCTCCGGCCGCCATCGGAATCGCATTCGCTGCCGATGTCATCCGTCGCCATCGACAGTTAATCCTCATCCTCCGCGAAACCGCCTCGTCGTACTCCGCTGCCATGTTCCTCTCAGATGAACAACACACAACGTTGCGGGATGGCCTCCTCAGTCCTCACATTGTGCGTCGGTGTGTGCCCCCTTAGCAGCCCCCACGCAGTCATCCGTACCGATCCCGCACCCGGATTCCGTGCGTTAGTTGGCGACAAGGTTTTATCCGCCCACCATATCCGTATTGAGTTGGGTCGCGCCAAAAATAAAGACAAAAATCCGGTCGCGGAACACGCCGTACGCGAATTAGAAGATGAGCTCCTTAAACTCCATCCCTCCGGGGACCCTACTCCGTTGTGTCTCTCGCCCTCGCCGTCGCCCGGTTAAATGAGGGTATCCGGTCGAGCGAGCGGCGTATCCGCCCGAGAAATTCTGCTCCAACGCGATCAGTTTACTGGCGCTCAACTCCCCCTCATCGATTCTGAGCTTATCGACCAGCAACATCGCCGTCGTTTGGACAATCATCCCCATAGTGCACAGTCCAAAAATCCGCATCCCAGTAGCTCCGCTAGAGATACTCCGTTAGAAGTAGGAGATATCGTCTACCTCCACGTCGATTCGCCGCAACTACAGGGCCGACCCCGGTACATTGTAGCGACAACGGACCAATCCTGGGTAAGTACAACTACACCCCCTCCGGCACCAGCGCGCTCCCCATCACCCTCTTCGTCCCTAGACGAGGTGTTCCTCGGGTTCGACGATGTGGACAACGTTCCTCCACACACCCGGCGTCCTCAGCGTCATACGCGCCCACCAGACTACTATGGGTTTCCTCCACCATGATTACACTACAATACTAAAGTTTTCCTACGTGTTTATGGTATCCCGTGCGTTACAGCGGCCATTACTATTGGCTCTTAGTTTGTTTGCTTATTTGTATCCCTTTAGTATAGTTCTGTTTTTTTTGCCAGTCTGTTACAATCCGTATAAACTCGTCGTAGTATGTGAGAAACTGACTGACCTTGCCCGTACGAAACTGAAAATAATTTAGTTAGGCGTCTTCATGCGTTGTTCATTCTATATGTAGTATTATTAGTAGGAAAGCCGATCGGTGGTTAAATGTCCTTATTTAATTGTGCATACAGTTGTAGTATAACACGTACCGTACCTATTCGCGAGAAACTGAAAGTAATTTAGGTAAGCCTTATCATTAGTCAATGCCGGCACCCTCTTTGTATTTTCAATTCCGAAAAGGGCAGAACTAACTATCGAAAGGTAAAGTAGAAAGAAAAAAGAGATCACGCCAGCCAACCGTCAAGCCGGTTGACAGACCTTTGTGTGGTGACTAGTTAGAACACACCGGGTGACGTCATACTGCTACGTGTAAGACCGGTCCTCCGGTGAGCAGAGTCTGACTATTGGATCACCTGACTCCGCACGCTTGCGGAGCTGTATCACCCTTACCCTGACTGCTGGATAGCAGACCTGCTCTGTTACCGTGATACTGCTACGTTGTATGACCGTATTGCTACTGTAGCCATTTACCTATGCTATATGTAACATTATTACCCGGTATCAGTTATACGTTAATACACCAGTTACCTACGTGTCCGCGACACTAGTTCTTTTTACCCTCTGGCGCACTGTATATTATATAAAACATTTGTCATAAATAATAAAATTATTATTATAATATTGATCCCATATATCCAATCTTACAATCTCTAAACAACCTAAGCGTAACAAACATTTTCGACAACGACGGCGACAGACGGGTCCAATAATTATAACCCTACGCTAAGGCTTATCTGGACTTACGTGGCTCGCCCCACACCCCCAAGTGGTCTGTGCCACTTGGGGCTGCATCCCCTTGATACCAGGCCTCTATCTAGCCGTATAATGTTTTATTACTTTTTCAGGTTGTAGAATTTCACCATCCGGCTGATTTAAAAGGAATGTTGGATCACGATATTCCAGAGAAAGGGGAAACCTTGGAGCAGTTATTGACAGACTGCAGCGAAACCCTGAAATATGGAGTGAAAACAGGTCAGTTATTTCTAGAGAAATCTTTAATGCCATAAACTTAACAATTTTTAAGGGTAAGATTTAAAATGGTAAAAAAAATATAACTATTCAAAAGTGGAGAAATTACCAAAAAACCAAAGCAAAAGATAGTCGTAATGGAAGTAATTTCTTAATTTAATTAAACTTCGGGTTAAGAAAGATTACCGGTAGTAGACAGTTTAGTTTTATAATTCCAATTATTATTTTAATATATTATTGCATTATTAGGCCACCCGCGATTTTTCAACCAGTTGTCCAGTGGACTAGATATGATTGCACTGGCGGGGGAATGGTTGACTTCCACAGCAAATTCCAATATGTTAGTTTTGGCTTTTCTTATTATTAAGTTAAACAATAATGTCTTAAAAATATATTTATATATTTTAAATACAAATAAATTGTTTAGATAAAATTTACTTAGCATTTAATGTCCATTTTGAAATATACTGTGAATTTTGCATTAATTTGGTAAATAGGTTTAAAATGTACACAAGTACATTGTACAAGAAACATTGCAGTGATAAAATTGGGTAGGCCCTACATAAATATATCTAAGTTGCAACAATTATACCGCAGGTTCACATACGAAGTTTCCCCTGTGTTTGTTCTTATGGAGAAGAGCGTCCTGAAGAAAATGAGAGAGTTGGCCGGTTTCCAAGATGGCGATGGTATTCTTTCTCCTGGTACGTTTCACTGCCGACAATTTATAATAATTTTCCAAATATAGTTTTACAACAGGTATAATTATTGTTATATTAAGATGAAACAAATGCAAATAACTCTTACCGGTTGGTTTAATAATAATATAAATTTATGTAATATTACTTGAAACGTCGAAATCGTCGAAGTTAAAGAGATAAAAATGTTGAATATTAAGTAATATAAAGTTTTGTTAAACCCTTTATAATACAGAACGCCATCAAGATGGCTTTTAAACGAACCTGTCTTAAACAAACTCCAAGAAACATATGGGATTGGAAGATGCAAACCAAGAATGACTTGCATCAACCAGAAAACTGCATCACATCTAATGTAATAAACAAATCATAATAACAATTACTGCAATGTGTGAAATGTTATCCATATCTGCAACCTGCGAAACGGCCCAAAAGAGCAGTTTACTGTATTCTGCGGAGGGGTCTTTCTGTATTAGATTAATAAAATAAAGAACACTAATTATTTATACCTAATACATTCTCAGTTAGCCTAATAAAAACATCGGAAGCAACCAATATAATGTACATGTACAAGCCTCCTATGATAGTTTGTATTCAGTTAAGAGGGTCTTCACCACCGGCTATACCGGTGTATAGCCGGTGGTGAAGACCCTCTTAAACTTAATTAAAATGTCTTATACACCCCGAATAACGGCGTTCTATAGCAAACTTATGAAAGTTTGTGATCTCTAAGTCTACCCAACAGCCGTTGGTACCTGGCTGGCACCCTGGGTTCAGTTTTCTGGTTTTGTTAGTTTAATTGACAGCTGTTGTAAACGTCCCAGATATACAAAACCTACTAAGCCTTACATTACAATTGAGCTTAGCCTGAGTTGATGACAGTATTATTACGATGACAATAGGCCCTATAGATACATACGATATATAAATGATGTACTGTTTGACATTACGCTAACTGACTGAATGGAGATAGAACTACTGTATAATAATATAATAATAATGTAGTACGTAACTCAAATAAACAATAAGTAGTGAAATGTTGTTCAGCTGACAAAGTGTAGCTGTGGGTATTTAATTTCGCGTTCCATAATGTTGATAATATGCTAATATTTCGAATATCGCACATCGAATCGTTCGCAACTTTTTTATTCAACAACTAGATACTAATTGATAAATAGTCGCGTTTACAATTTTCCAATACATGCAAGTAGTATGAAGTCATTTGGTGGTTATACAAACATACATACTGTACATCCATCCATCGTGTTTTTGCCCGCCCCAGCTTTAGACAAAAACTACCCAGTCTAAAGACATTGAAAGCGGGCATTTGAATTTTGAAGTGCCTCCTTCAGGTCGTAAGCGGTTAGATGGAGTTTTTTATACACAACAATTAAAAAAAACATGTGACCCTGATGTTGCATGCATTCAGTGATCAGCTGGCGGCACTTTAATTGGAATGTCCTCATTCAACTAACTGAGGTAACATTGAGATTAAGAGATAGCAGAATGCTTGTATTGTAACTACTGTATATCTTACATTACTTACCGGTACTGTAATAGGGGGTGGTGTTTACAATTATTTCCAATTAATTTTTACTGAAGAAGAACCGCTCCAGGAAACCCCAATCGTCCCATACAGGCAGTATCAATGCCACTGTTTTTACCAGGTCGTATTTTTCACATATGAAACTGCAGCATTACTACAGTCTCAAGTAGCGTAAATCAAATCTGTAACTCATTTCATATTCAAAGGTATGTCCTTCCTTACTGAATGCCAACTGTCATTCAAATCCAATTTAATGAACTTTTGCTTCGAAAATATACCGTCGCTTAACTTCATTATTGATAATTAAATTCGGACATCAAAGTTGAGAAACAACAATTTTATATTGATTTCTTATTTATTTCTCGTTGGAGTTCGTCGTTCTGAATCACAACAAAATGTTTATTAGAAAGATTCTGATATGAATCAATGTAAGGCTGTAAGGGATGTAAAGGATGTAAGGCTCAATTATTTATAGCAGAAGTAAAATCTGTACGAAATGAAACATGGGTTTGTCTTGAACATTAACTCCGCTTCGCAGGACATTGCTTTGGACCTTGCTTGTGCACAATCTTGTGTTTTGGCAGCCTCATGAAGAAAATAATAGTCCATGACTTTCTCAAGACGCTTCTAAATGGACAATAGCCTTGATGATCAGATAATCTCGCGGAAGTAATGGGGGATATGGATAGCATTCATAATTGACGCTGCATTGCAGCATGCTATGTCCATTGCGAATTGCATATAGCCGCACAAATTTGTTGTAAAAACGACGTTGTCGGGAAAGCGATTATAGTAGTAGCGGTAGTAGCTACTTATTATGCTACATCCTCACTACATCCTCACTACATCCTCACTTGTGTATTATAATTATTTACATTGTTTCTTGTATTTGTAGGCGGTGCAATCTCGAATCTTTACGCGGTGAATGCAGCGCGACACAAACATTTCTCCCAGATTAAATCCAATGGATGTCTTAGCGTCGGGGTACTTACGGTATTCACATCGGAGCAGGTAAAATATATCGGAGAAAGATAGAGAATATAGAATAAGTATTCGATGCATCGAAAACGATGTAGCATTGAATACAGAATCCCCAAAAGTTAATAAAAATTTAAATATGAAGCTATAATTGCGCATTCTATTAGGCTACTTGTATTATCCATTGGTTATTTAAACTCAAGAGCTACTGAAAGTAGATATATTACTATATAGCTGCATTTGTTTTAAATTATTCTATTCTCTTAGGGCCATTATTCTATCCGGGCAGCTGCAGCTCTTATGGGAATCGGGGCCAACAATTGTATCACAATCAAGTGCGACATCGATGGTAAAATGATTCCCAGTGACTTAGAAGACAAAGCTTCCGAAGTGAAAGCTAAAGGGTTAGTTTAGTTTCCGTACTTGGAGCAAATATGTTCTTTTTATCCTGGGCTGTTGCTGGAGTTTAAAGGTTAGTTACATAGTTTATCTTTTGCTATTTATAGCTAAAGCAAAGAAATAGTTGTAATTTACCCTAGACTGTAGCTTGTGCTAAGGGGTTTTTAGATTTCATAAATTGGTATTGTATATCATTGTTCTCATATTGTTCTCATGTGTTGCCATATTGTTCTCTGTTATATGACATGTATTTTGCTTTATATTATTGTATTATATCATATTTCACAATGTTGTTATTTATTGATCCTTAGCAACCATCCTTTCTTTGTGTGCGCTACAGCCGGCACTACAGTACTCGGTGCATTCGACCCCATTCCGGAAATATCCAAGATCTGCAAAAAATACAACATGTGGCTTCACGTCGATGTAAGTTGAGATTTATTGTTTGTTTCGAGGGAAATATTATTCTTATTATATATATACGATATTATATTAACAAACCGAACAGAGTAAAATAATGTTACTTCGTAAAAGGTCAATTCCATAAGAAACTGGCGTGAAAGTTAAGAGTACACTTTCTGGCGTGTAATTTTATCATAGATTTAGAATATTATATTTAAAAGGTCACCACTGCACTAGTGCCGTTTGTAGTGATTTTGTAAAATGCCATCTCTTTTTTGAGATAAATCCTCAAAAATAAGTCGATTTATGATCCGTAATAATATCTGAAGTCCTCTGTATAAATTGATGTTTTCGGTACCAATATAAGGTTATCTTTTACTACATCAATTAAGCTACTGTATTAAAAAGTGGTTGTGCATACTTGCTTTTAAAGAAAACTTAGTATTAAATAAACTCTTGTAAATTTCACAAACGTACGACACTTTTTTTTACAATTTTCTTTCTATTTACACGGCCAATCAAATAGTGATGATTATGTGGAAGTTATTGTAGTACCGAACTGACAGCATCTGCTATTGGTTGTTGCTCTTGGAAACAGACATGTACAGAAGCCCTTAATAACATGCACCTTTGTTTAACAAATACGTCCTACACCATAAATATACCTGAAATGTGATTGGATATAAAACATTATTATTTACGGCTTACAAGGCTTTCCTTTCCTGACTATATTTGACTATTAATTGCTAACTGTTTCATTTATTAGGCCAATGGTTTGATTTTCAAGGTCAATATAAAAGTAGTGAACGAATTCGTTTCACTGTTGTGCCGCCCCCGTAAAGTTGAGATGTTGTTAAGGCAA
>JAUCBJ010007340.1:0-33610 GCA_032718475.1 Nemertoderma westbladi
TTACCTCACTTAACTAATCAATCTTAACTTACTTAACTCACTATTAATCATATTGTTTGTACTGTTATTTACCGTCAGTTATTAATTGTATCTATTTGTTGATGGAAATATTGCTCTTTGGATAATACGGATAAATCACCCAAATTTCCCAATTTTCTTGATACACTACAGGTTAGAGAGACAGGCTATACATAACAATTGCGATTTATATTAATGTGGTGTGTATTGAATCTAATGTTATTTAGCAGACCCTACATGAGTCAATTGCTGCTCTCTTTATGTGTGATCAAATTTACTGACGGTCGGCAGAATAGTGTGCATGATTGTGATTGGTAACAAAGCATTTCCTAAAGAATGCGCCTTATACTTTAATCATAAGCAGTATCGTTGCGTTTAGTATAAGTCCTAGTTCTGTTTAAATAGATAGAGCGCCACGTCCTAAAGGAACTGTTAATATTTCCCGAAAGCCAATAATATCTGTCAGAAATTAATTATTAACGATCTATCGAATAATACAGTAGGTTTACACTGCAACCTTACACTGCAATAATAAAATTTAAGCAGCCGAATTCAGCCTCCCGGGTGTAGATCCATCGGGTGAATGATCGCGCATGGGCTGACTTCGGGTAATGTTTTGTGTATTAGCATAAAATATTGTCGTATGCTAAAAGTGTTTCAATTAACTAAAAGACATATAAATTTTGGCAGGTTACACTGCTAAAGGTCTTCAAAAGCGCGAACAGCTGAAGTGCTAGTTGCCACCGGTCAGCCGGTACCGGTAGTAGGGTGGTATCATGGCCTACTACACACAGGCCATGACAAGGACTTTGCTGTGAAATTAGCGTAGGCTGACTGATGAATTATCAAATATTATATTTTCCATGAATGCAGGGTCCATATTTAAAAGAAGATGACTAGATTTTCGTAAAGAATTTAATTAAAACAGTATTTAATAATAAATAAATTAATTATCGCACGAGTTCCTGCTGCTTTTATTCGTGGCAGGAATGTTTGAACGCTAATAAGTCGGTCAATCATGGATGAAATGGAACCAAACTTGGTACACTTGTAGTCTTTAAAAAAATTTAGAAATTCTACATACAGACAGACTTCTACAGTTCCCCGGTCTGCCGCTAGGGGGCGAATTAACAGAAACGTAAAAATAGCTGTAATTATAGAACCAACGATCAGATTCATCTGAAATTTAGTAGTAGTTACCTAAGAGCATTGCTTAATTAGAAATTCTACAGAGACTTTTACAGTTCCTGTCTGCCGCTAGTGGGGAATTGTTAGAGCTCCAGTTCAACGTGCTTAGCACGGTTTAATAAACAATCAATTAATTATTTTATTCAATACAGTAATTATAACAGTAAAATGCAATGTATTCTATTTTTTAGTGAAATCAAGAGATAGGAGGGGGGTGGGACTGGATGCAAATCCCATCTTGGCGAATTAATATCCCGCCTCAATATTAATTTCTAAATTTTGGGAAAGGAGCAGGTTACAGTGGCACGTTATTTTAACCAAAACAATAAAGTAAACAATAGAACAGGTTACAGTTTTATTTTTGAGAGTAATCAGCTGTTGTTATTTGCGTCCAATTTCCCCTGGAGAGGGATGAATTTTTATTGCGTCCAGTTCCCCCCCCCCCCCCCCCCCCCTATCTTGAAATCAAATACCAAAAATATATTTATTATATGAACAATCTATTTGGAAATTGTAAGTTCGGCCTATCTCTTTACCATAAGCTCAGTATCTTTTATCTGGTGTGTTTTTATTATTTTACCAATTATTTAATATGTTTGATAGAATTGAACAACACCGCCCAACACAACCAACTCTCTATCCGCCTCGAGCATCGAGAATATGAGAAACTCGGTCGAAATACCTGCTTATCCCAGTAGTATCCGTCCGTAGTCACCGGACCGCTGCGGTTTACTCCCGTAGAACAGTAGAATTCCCGCAGCTTCCGACCCAATTCGACAACGAATTCGCTTCACACTTTCGCGTCACAGAGAACGTAATCCAGTGCGATAACGTCTGCCCAACGTTCAACCATTTCCCCCAGGCGATCCCAGGATCCGGGCCGCCGCTAAACCCAGATCGCAATCCTCGTCGATTCGTCCAGTCGTCGACGTAAGTCAGTAAGTGGGACTCTTCCCACCGCACTCCAAGGTGGGTGACCGGAGTGAGGCATGATGAACTTGGCAGTGGCCCGCATTACGATCTGACCGACCGCCGTATTCCCAGTGTCTGAGTGTAGTAAATACCCAAATAGAATCGTACTGACAAACAAGCAATTCCGTAGTATTCCCCCGTTAATCACCTCTTGAAGCAACTCGGCTGCTCGGGTCCAGATACATCGGACTGTCGGGAGTGTTTCAGACAGTAATGGAGCGGCATTTGCGAATATTTCCAATGGTTTTATAATAAATAAGGGGATTCAACAGTTCAATGCTAAAACAAATGGATTATTCCTAACCCCACCCCAATACAGCAATATACCTAACAGTATATAGCTTAGGTACCACAGTCTGACAGTACCATAATCAGCACAGTCAGCCTACGCTAATTTCACAACAAAGTCCTTGTCATGGCCTGTGTGTAGTAGGCCATGGGTGGTACCTACGGTGCGCACTACAATGGCAGTACAGCAATACGGTGTACCGTGCCAATGACTGAATGATTAGCGGTAACTACTGAACTATCTAAACTATTATATTATTATTACCGGTACTAGGCTAATTAGGCCTAAACTATAATCACCGCAAGGGTTTCCGGGGCCATGTTTAATTAGATTACATGATATGGCATGTCTGCAGTGTATGGTACCGGCTGATCTGTATTGCAGTATTGACTGATTGCATAATTCTCGATTCAGGAATTGAGTACAGCCTGACAGTACCGGTACAAATGGTACATGCAGATTGGCAGACAGCCCCTATGTTTTGCAAAATTTGTCAGAAAACCAGCTGATTTATCCTACAGTAATAATAATTTAACGCATGTTAATTTTGGATAAATAAATATATTATAACTACAATAACAGTTACACTGATGCGGCACGAAGGCCCCACGCAAATTCTACTTGGAAAATTTTCAAACTTTTGCCAAACAACATGTGTACCAAGTTTGGATAGATTTCATCAAGGATTGGCAGAGTTATTAACGTTTAAAATAAAATACTGAAAAAAAACGCGACAGAACGACAGAACGACAGAACGACAGGTTGATTAATGGTACCCCTACGCTAAGGCTCACTCACTTCGTGGCTCGCCCCACATTTACTCCTCAAATGTACGGGGTTGCGAACTAATTATTAGGTATTCCAGAATTTGTAACGCTAATTAGTTACGTTACTGGGCTACACTAAAGACAGCCTAAATACCGTATTATTTGAGCTAACAGTAATTTAACAAGCATAAATAGAAAACAGAAACAATCAAGATATATAGCGCCTATCTAAAACATTACACATAAATAGCGTTAGCATTAGCGTTAGCATAGCATTAGCATAAACGTAGCATCAGCATAAACGTAGCATTAGCATAAACGTAGCATTAGCATAAACGTAGCATTAGCGTAAATGGCTAAGGTCACCCCAGATCAATGTGATCTTTCTACCTAAACCTAGCTAGCCTAATAGCAAATCTGAGAGACAAGATCTAGGTCACCTTGCCCCTTACAGCCTTAATGGCGACCGGCCCTCGGTCCTAAACTTAATTCAGCCAACCGCAGCCACCAGCCCCGCCGGTAGTGCCGTGCATTGGATCCTCCAACTTCTCCCGTCGCTTCCAAACAGTGAGCCCGCGGCGCCTACCCCTAGCCCAACATGTTAAAGAGGGCAGTTACCGTAACGGCGCAAACATAGTAAAAACCAATCAGACAGTCAGACAGTCGAAGGAAACAAATGTTGATTTTGGTTCACTACATTGCGGCAATTATATTTGCAATCAGAAATATAAAATCAACAGTCAGACTAAGCAGTAATCATATTCAAAAGTCACAAATGTATGAAAAAAAAAAGCAACATTTACAACCAACGGATGGCTACTGCTAAACTGTATGAATGACGCACAAGTCCAAATTTGCTTACATAATCAGGCGACATCCAGGGTTGTCTCAGCTGGATTTTCGACCAACCAGTGGGCAGAACTCAATTTAGGATCATTAAAGCACGTAATCGCCTCAACTTAATTTGGCGATTATTAAAGCACAATTTAGGCGTTATTTTAGCACAAACATCGATTTATAGGGAAATGTAAATAAAATTAGCACAAATGTATTAGATTCGATAGATATTGGAAAACGGCAAAATTCATATTTTGTTTTAAAGAATTTTGCCACTGCAAATGAATATATCAGGGTTTTATTATAAAATGACGTAAATAGGGCTACATACTGTATAAAATCGACTGAATATAAAATGAACTTGTTATTTTTTATTTACCGTATCTAATTATTACGGTTGCACATCAATACGCAACGCACTTATCTAACTTATTTTATACTGTATAAAGGGTTGTTCTGTACACAGCGCCATATATCGCAACACCGCTCCAAGGGAAACATGTAATGTTTCTCTCCAATTGTAGAAGAAATAGGGCGGTGTGGAATAACAAATAAAATTTAATTTCAAATAAATCAATAAACTTGGTTCTATTATAATTCTAATACATACAAAATATTGCTACCTTTACTGCATAAATGATTACATACAAATACAAATTAGATTACAAAATATACTTCCTTCGAATTATTTACAAATTAACAATTTACTTATTGAAATGGAACATGGCTAGGACAATGTCCTAGCAAATTATAGAGAACAATAATAACAAAAGAACTAAAATATAAAACGTATTTGAGGCTAAATTTTTAACTAAATTGCATTAAAGGCCGACAATCAAATTAAATATAAAATACGTAATAATTTCTTTCATTTTCGGACTTTACTTAATTTCTTATAAAAACGCAAATCATCTTGGTTTGATGATTGCTCAGGTAAGTGAAAGGAGTAATCCAAACCCGCGGGTTTGTCTCCCCAATCACTTCCTTTGCCTCTTACAATAAACTTTAGAGCAAATAAAGTCATATACACAAATCAAATATAGTATAAAGTATTTACTATTTCCAACTAACAACCTAAAACCTAAAACTCGGGCGAGTAAATCGAAGTTATTTAAACCCGTGGTAGATCTGTCTGTACTACACACTTCCGGAGACGACGCTTTGGATCCGAAACCCACAGCCACAAATAAGTCTGTTGTGGAAATCAGAGAGAGGGATTGGAAATCTGGAATACCAGACGTCTCGCAAGGACTCTCACCTCTCCTGCAGAGAGCGATACATCATTATAGTTCCTGGAATCGGCTCTGTAAGGCCGTTACATATTTAAAGCGATGTTTTCATCATCACTACTCCAGGACGAAGACCACTAGTGATACCGCTCCACTGACATCTGCGCAGGTCCATGTTGTTAAAGATCTTCCCAAATACAAGATATCCGACAGGTTTCTGAAGGAGAAGATCAGTTACCAGGAGCATGAAGAAACCAATAAGCAGATACTGAGACTCCTGCAATGCTATGAGGATTCCGATAAGTATTTCCTGTTGTTGAGAAATCCACAGATGCGCTTAAGGGATCGTTTCTCTAGCACAATGATAGATGGGTTAATACGTGTTGGAGGAAGACTAACTAATGCTCCATTATCCTTTGACACTAAGTTTCGCATACTCATTAGAAATCTTGAAATACAAATCAAGATGATTGTAGATGTTCACAGTAAGCTTTATCATGCTGGTAGAGAACGAGTTCTTAGCGAAATTCGAACTCGCTATTATTTTTATAAACCCCGTAGAGCTCTGAACCAAGTTCTTAGGAACTGCATACCCTGTAGGAAAGCATTCAGTAGGCCTTTAACACAGCGAGAGGCAGAATTACCTAGGGAACGAGTAAGCTTCTATGAACCACCCTTTACTAATACCGGTGTGGATTTATTTGGCCCCATTGAAGTATATCGTGCTAGGACTATAGTCAAGAGATGGTGTGTCATCTTTGTCTGTATGACTTTTAGAGCTATCCATCTCGATATGGTGAACGATTTATCTACCAATAGCTTCATATTGAGCTTACGCCGACAGATCGCTCGCTTTGGAACTAGTAACACGATGAGATCTGATAAGGGAACGAACTTCATTGGTGCCAACAATGAAATCAAGGCTTACGTCAAAGATTGGAACCAAAGACAGGTGGACAATCAGCTAAGGGTAACAGCGTCTAGCTGGACCTTCAACGCCGCCGACGCCCCTTGGTGGGGAGGAAGTTGGGAGAGATTAATCAGGAGCGTGAAGACATCATTTCACTTTATAGTGCCGTGCCGCGCGTATCTCACCGATGAACTTTTGCGGACGTTAATGGAGGAAATCGCCGCCTATCTCAACGAGAGACCGCTTATGCCAGTCTCATCGAGTCCCGATTCCCTGGAAGCGCTAACACCCGCGCACTTCCTACTGAAGAAACCTGTAGCCATGCTCCCACGATCGGAAATCACTGACGGAGACGAATACTGCCGGAAAACTTGGCAACTTATGCAGTTGTTATCCCGTCGTTTCGCTGACCATTTCGAAAAACATTATCTGCCTACGCTACAACTTCGAACTAAGTGGTTTGCGCAGCAAGAAAATGTCAGCGCCGGAGACATGGTCCTTATTGTGGATTCAGATCTTCCACGTAAGCGGTGGCAGACAGGTCGTATCATCGAGACTCATATCTCGGATGATGGTTTGGTGCGATCGGTAGAACTCGTCGTCATGCGACGTAACTTTAAGAAACCGGGAATTGTCTTCGAGACGCAGCAGCTCAATCGCCCAGTTGGTCGTTTATGATTACTGGAAAGAGACAGAGAACTCTCCGGAAACTATGGAAGGCAAGATACTCTTCCCACGACCACCTCCCTAATCCAACAAACATCTAGGGACTCCCCAACGTAACAGCGTCTGGAGTGGGTGTGTGACTATATTATTTTATATTTGCTTTTATTATTTTATACTTATGTATGTATTATTATGTAATTTTATTATAATCGTTTTCTTTAATTTTATTTAGTAGAATGTCATTTTAGCAATTATTTAGTAGATTAGTGCCATATATATTCGCGTTTATTACTTAATTACTTATATATTATATATTTAGTGCGACGGCAAGAAATAATTCTTTTTCTCTTTCCTTACTGTCCGTATCATATTATAAATACGTGACTACAGTAAGATGAAATGTCCGTACTTATTAAAGTACAATAAAGCTCCTACTATATTCAAGTATTATTGGTAAGTAGAGTATTAGGAATGCAAAGTTCAGATCCTCGTGTCTCGGCTAAACCAAGCTCTGGGTAGACCTTGGAAACGACTTGCCTCTTCTCACTGACATTGCTTCTTGCGATATTGCTCTCATACCGTATATTAAATAATACATATAGTAGCGTGATGTCCCTTTAACAGTAGCGTAAAACGCAAAATAAATCTGTTAAACCCTTTGACCATCTGTAATTCTAGTCGATTAAGATATCGCGGCACCCACCGATATACTTGAAAGACAAAATTCTAGAATCAATGGTTAACGTCCCCAGACATGTTCTGGAATAAACCGGTGCCCATCTTAAATATTAATTATTAATATTTACAAAATCTGTCAAATTTTAGATCCTTTAAAATTCTAGTCTATTAAGATATCGTAGCACTTACCGATACTCTTAAAAGGACAAATTTCCTAGAATTCAGGATCCTAGTCCCCAGACGTGCTCTGGAATAGAATTGGGTCTATTTAATATTAAATAATAAAATTTACGGGAATACATTTAAATTCATATCTTTTAATGAATTTGATAAATTGTCATTTTTATACAATTTATGACATTCCCAAAATTCCATTAATTAATAGATCATGGGAGCGGAGATTCATCCTATTAAGTGTATTAGTGTGCGAGAATCTCCAATATATAGTCAATAACCGATAAAATTCATAAAATCATGTATAAGGGAGATATTGACAATTAAAGAATTACTATTAAATAGCATCCCAGATCTGTATGCATGGGAATTACCCTAATTCTACCGCTAGCTTTCTATAATGTCACCATGGCAACAACCACGCTAGAATTAGAAGTGAGTTAAGAGAACAATAAAGCTTGCCCCATTGAATAGCATAAGGAATAAATAGCACACTGCTAGTATCCAAGGATACCCAATAATAACGTGGCATTCTGGAAGGCACTTGACTAACAGACAAATGGCCCGAATGTGTGCGGTTTGTGACAGTTGTGTGGAATTTGTGCGTTCATAGGTGAATGTTACTACTAAAGTGTGTTTACAGTAGCAAGTCGCAATTGTGAAAGTAGCCCTAACTCTGCAGTAATAACCTGAAGTAAATCTTAGCCCTTGGGACGGACAGTGGAGTGACTTGCTGGTTGTTATTGTCGTTGTGCAGCTACTATGTTGGCAATAAGCACAGCGGCGGCAGTGCATCAGCGCTGAGGATCTTGCGCTGTCTGGGGGCCGTGAGGGGTAGGCAGCGACGCCCGCTAGCCTAATTATAAACTCATTATGATATTGATAAACTCATATAGCAGCTATGACTGAGTTGATAGAAGATGATCTTGGTATCAGGGAGCGATATACTCTACCTTTACAAGCGTTTGTTGATAGCTTGATACGCAGCGACGTTAGTCCAACTACTACGGAGGACGATGGTCGTTATATCAAACCGCCGATGTCCCAGGAGCAACTTACGCGTGAATTGGACTATAGAAAATTCACCGCTCGCTATACGCATCGTAATGGTACGTATATGGACTTCTTAATTACTGGCCATCCTATCGATTTACACGATATGGACTATGTCGACACCGAAAGGGAAATGGTACTATTTAAATATCCTACCCTGCGGAGTCGGAACGATAAATTGAAAATCGAATTCGAAAATTCTATTCGAAATCGACTCGAAAGAGAAGACGTTAAAGAACCGGATAAACGCGGTAACTCCAACGTATATTTGGAATTCTTGAGAGAAACATTGTAAAACCGAATAAATATCACCCGCGTTTCCCCTACAAGACGTGCGTCTTTGGTATTATTGCGATGAATGCCCAAGACCCAACCAACAAACGGAAAGACATAAACATCCGCGGAGACGTTGCTTTAAACACGGTTTTACTCGCTATATTTACGGGAGTTTCGAGCGAAACTTGTTCGATGTATCATCTACGCTCGTTCGATTCAAACGATCCTTAAATAAACCTATGATCAGAGTTCCGGAATACTCGGTCAGGCCTCCTCACTCCCTAGTGAGACTTCAGAATCTTGATCCTAATAGTATCACGGATCCTCCCAAACTGTACTCACTGTTCAAAGATCTAGTGTTACCCGAACAGTTAGTCGGTGGCACTCCGGTTGTGGGCTCCCTAGATATTCGCCCATCTTACCTAGCCAGATTGGGACGCGGACATCTAATATCGCCATTCAATCGTATCATCATCCCGGTTTAACCCAATACAACCTGTCACCGAAGTGGAGGAGAAAATTGTACGCACGCGTTAGACACTATTCTATAAAATATGGGAAAGGGAACCTACCATTGCTTTGAAAACGTAAATTGCAGCAACAAGTCCAAGCGGTAAACGAATTAGTTTTCTATCAGTTCGATCGGGAAATCCAGAATTTCCAAGAAGATATCGAACTTGGACGACCCTACACTCTGAACGAGTTTTAGACTAATGCTTCCAACGACAAGCAGAGGAAAATCAGCTCGAGGAGAAGCATATCGATTTCGACAGAGCCCGAGAACTCGAGTTGGAAAGAATCATCAAACCGAGGAAATTTCTCACTACACACGGTCCACCTACCGCTTTCGTGCAAACGACCCGTCAGGGACCAGTAAGAGCTGCTGTCTTAAAATGCGCTCTCAAGGTTGTTTGACCTCGTTCCACTGAGGTTGATATCGATCAACCAGGTACCTCGACCGGCAGATACACCGACCGTAATCCTAAACCTTCCGATGCAATTGTATTGCACTCTTCACCCAGGAGTTATAGCCCTCCTAGTAAAGTGGCTCGCCCCAAAGAGAAAAGGACTCTTGTTAGCCTCAAAAAACTGCGTAAACGCCGTCCTCGCAAGAAATACTAACTGTTTAGAGTATTTTTATATTTTAGAAACTGTGATTTTTTATATTTTATAGAATTAAATCCCATTTTCTGGGAGCGGTGTAAAGGCTTTTGCGGAATTAGCTAGTCATTTTCCCCGCAAAGTACTCTGTAGGTGTTTTAGCGGACATAAAAAGCCGTTTCCTTACTGTACCGGTGTTTTAGTGGACATAAAAAGCCATTTCTTCTGTATGTGTACTTTAGCGGACATAACTAGCGATTTTATGTCGCAATACGCCAAAATACTCTTGATACAGTGTAATTCAGATGACGACATCTATCAGCTGATATGTACACGTGTAACTTTTTCTTTGTTCTTTGTTCAGTCGACCAATCAGAGCGATTTTCATTTTATTTGTACAGAAACCTCCGGGAAATCGCGCAATGCATTATGGTTTATGTTTACCTTTTTTCCTGACGCCAGAACACCGGCTTTGGAATTATTCTGTGTTTCAGACTTTAGCCAAACATTAGATCGGCTTTGATCATAGAAACGTATAACTGTTATCATATCAAGTCACGCATTAACTCAGCATCTTAAATTATACATACCTTTCACCGCATTATTTTACTGCTATTTACTGTCTGTTATTAATTGTATCAGTTGATGGAATATTGTTATATTTGGAGAATATCGATAAATAATCAGAAACCCCAATCTTCTTGATATACTGAAGGTTAGAGAGACCGGTTACATATAGCAATTGCGACTTACATTATAGTGGTTTTGGAGTGAATCTAATGCTATTTCATAGGCCCTACATGTGTCAGTGGCTGTTCTCCTTATATATGATTAAAATTAGTGAAGGTCGGCAGATCGGTGTGCAGCATTGTGCGGTAGTGTGCATGAGTGTGATAGATAACAAAGCATCTCCTAAAGAATGCGCTTTATACGTGAATCATTAGCCATCCCGTTGTGTTTAGTGTAAGTCATAACTCTGTTTACATACTTAGAGCGCCACGTCCTAAAGGAACTGTTAATATTTCCCGAAAGTGAATAATATTTGTCAGAGATTATATATTAACGATCAATCGAATAGTACAGTAGGCCTACACCGCAATAAGGTCAGAGCATCCGAATCCAGTCTCCCGGGTAAATCCAGTGGGTGAATGGTCGCGCATAGGCTGGCTTCGGCTAATGTAGTGTATCAAATACTTGTCATAGGCTAAAGTCGATTTATAACCTAGAAGACACCTAAATTTGGCAGGTTAAACTGCTAAAGGTCTAAAAGCGCGAACAATCAATGCACCCACTGGTTTCATTAGGGATGTTACGCATTACTTATTGGAATTAATTTTATTAAGAACGAGCGTAAGCGACTGAGTGAAATATGAAACGAGAGCCTGAAAGTGAAATACGGGTACGTACTTTATTTAAATCGAATATTGTGGTGGAGTCACAGTATTGTACAATACTCTAAATAGTAGGACCTATCTCACCTCCCCCCAAAACCTGAGATTTCGACTACAGCTGTTCGATACAATAGTGAGATGGGAGTGTTGCTTAGCAACACAGCAACAACACCTGACACTATAATTAGCTTATCTAATATGTTTTTTTTTCTCATGTCCCTTTAGGGGCTCCGTAGTAACCCACGGAAAAGTAGCAAACTATTGAAAACAAAAATAGTCTTAAAAGATTCTCGGATAAAAGTTAGGATAAGTAATGAAATTTGATGCATTTCTATGGTTCCTAACGGTTCTACATAGTCGGCCTCCCATGTAAGGGGCCGTCCAAGTATGATGTCTGCACTTTTCCCCAAAATGTTGACCCCCTCCCTCCCCTAAATCAGATGTCATCAGATAGGCGTTGACCCCCCCCCCCCCCCTCCCTTTAATCAGATTTAAAAAAAATTCGCGTCCTAATCTCTGAAACATGGCGACTGGTAACTGAAACAGAAGGTCGTGCTACGGGCCTTCGGGGGCTTCGAACAATTAAAATAGGCAAGCTATTTAGTCTTCTGCTACTGTATATCTCTTCTAGCACCTATAAATGAACATGCTGACGTCAGATTTTGGCTGACCCCATCCCCTCCCCTCATCAGCACGTCATCATATTTTCCCAACCCCCCCCCCCCCCCCCCCCCCCCATAAAGTGCTGACGTCATACTTGGACGGCCCCTAATGTAACATTGCGTAGGCCTCCCATGTCATGGCCTGTATTAGGTACCGGTATCGCCTTGCTACTGCCCCTTTCCTTTCCCCTAATGTAATTTTCATCAATTAAATTTTTTACCATTCCGCTATTATTGCAAATAATTTTAATTTAATATGCTTCTTTCCAGGGAACATTGGTGGGAAAATAGCAGTTTCCTTACACGTAGTAACATTTACAAATTTAATAAAGGAAGGATTTATTAACATCTTATCATATAATTTTGTGCAGAAAGTTCTGAAACTACTGTACAGTAGGGGGCTACTGCATATGTAGCTTGAGATATTGTTTGTAAAGTCTGGTCCACTCACATGATGGAAATTATATAATGCCCATTCACGAAGCAAGAAAAATCACATCTCACACAATCACCACAAAAAAAGCGAAGTAAGCATACATACAGTACAACTGTGTACTGTATGTAATGTATTTAGCCGTATTAATATGATAATACGCAATTTATTTTGTGAGACAGTACTGCAATCCTTAGCCGTAGAAGTTTAATTTTAGAACAATTATTTTACACTGTTATGTGAAAAGTAGCAGAAAGTTACAGTGTTACTTAAGACCCCGAGTTCTGTTATGTACCGAATATTTAAACCCACTAAACACGTAGATGTATGGTCTCTTGCATCATTAGTCCATCTTGTAAGTAAGTATAGTAGGTTTTTGGCATACATTCCAACACAAACCAGCTTCCGGCATTCTTGTCAACACTTATTTTGTATCGGCCACTGCTACAACTATAGTATTACACAGTACCGATAGTAAAATGGCTGCATCCTGCATTCTGGTTAATCAGTATGCACGAGCCGTGAACCTCCATCCATCCTATACGTGTAGAAAGCTATGCCGGCTTTATAGTATCAGGTCAGGTATTCTAGGTCATTGATCAAGAAAACTTGCCACCTCCATGCAGCATAAAGGAGGTGCCACCTGTAGCTGTATAGACCCTCTTACTAGGGCAACTCTGGTCCTGTAACTAGGACCCCCTTCGTTCTGGGATAAGGATGCCCTTGTTCCTGGATTAAGGACCCATATATTTGGCTGCAGGGGTATCTGGCCTGGCCAGGCAGATGGTGATCTACCAATGGCTGGTCAGGAGTAGAGTGTTCTCATGTCCACTCTGAGTGCACTTCACTGCTACCTGCACCTGACAGCAGGGGTACAGGGCATGGTCCAGTGGATGGGCTGCACAGCCAATGGTGGGTCATGTGCGCGAGAGTAGATATGGGTGATGGGCCTCATATCTGACTCCACTGCGACACCCACCCTGTGGAATGACAAACAAGGGTGTGGTATTTGCCCCGAGAGCTGACTCGGCAAAAAAGCACCCCCCAACCACCACTATGGATCACATTAGTAATGCGGAGGTCCAGCCACTAGAGGCCAGTGGAATTACCGGACACAATCGGCCTCACAGGCGTCAGTTATCTCCTGACCGGCTGCCTGTCTCACCCCCTACTGGAGAGAGAGCAGCCAACAATTCTTTGAGTCCCTTCCCTGATGACCTTTCTTGGACCAAAACCCCGGGTCACCAGGGAGTTCCTAATGAATTTGCCAACTTTTCATTTTTATGACACACCCTACTGATTAAGGACATGGGGGGCGGTTGGCGACTCGCCCTCGCGTCAGCAGATGATAGTGGCAATGGTGGAATTTATGAATCCAACTGCACATGCAGCATTGGACAAAATAGACCAAATATCTAACCGCATCATCCGTTGCCACTTCTCATGTTCTGGAAGACTGGCTAAGACGTTTCCTAAGGTGGTTCTGATTGTGTGCTACTTTCCAAATAGTGTTGCCCCTGTAGAGGAGGTGGAAAATTTCTACCAGAATCTACAAGCAGCTACTGATGGAGTGGATCAGCATGCATTCTTAACATTCCTGGGAGACTTTAATGCAAGTCTGCATCAATCACCTACATCGCCCTGGGTCTATAGCAATAGTGTTAACGAAATTCCGTCCATCTTCAGGATTTTATCTCTGGAAATGAATTATTTTCGGCTGGAACCCAGTTCAAGAAGCGAACTGGAAAGCTATGGACTCATAGTGGACCCAGTGGTCACAAGTCCCAGATAGACCATATTCTGTTTCGTGGGAAATACAGGAGCTCTATATAAGACTGTAATGCATTTACACTTCGACCCTTCTCCAGTGATCCCCGCCTTATTGTGGCCAAGGTAAGACTTAGTCTGCGTGCTAGCTGAACAACGAAATCTGCCTTGCCGCGACATGACTGGTCCTCTCTGTTGCAACAGCCAAGTGTGAGATCCAGCTTCGCACTACAGCTGAGCAACAGGTATGAGGTTCTTACCTCTGAGGCGGCAGATCACTGTGAGGGCTATACTGCCTTCACAGAAGCAGTTAAGTTAGCAGCTGCAGAAACAGTTCCTGTATACCCTCGAAACAGGAAAAGGGCCCCCTGGACTGACAACAAAATTCAGAAGTGCAGAAATGACCTCTATAAGGCGCAGAAAGAGTCCCGACTCAAACAGACTACAGCAGCCAAGAATGCAGTTAAGGCTGCATCTAGGTCCCTGAACAGGCAGTACTCTGTTAATCTACAGGAGCTAATAAACCAACAGGTTGATGCCATCAATGATGCTGACGGCAGCAGGCAATCATCCCAGGCATGGAAATCGATCAACTTGTTTACTGGGCGGAAAAGCCAACCAACCACCAAGGTTAAGGCTGAATCACCAGCCGATCGCCTCAATGGTTGGAAGGCCCACTTTGAAAAGCTCCTCAATAATGACAGGGTATTGCCTGATAACTTTATAGAAGTAAAAGTGTCTGAGTCTGTACTCCCAGATATTCCCATTGGCGATATCTCCTTTGCAGAAGTGAAGGCTGCTGCAAAGAGCATTAAGACCAATCGTGCCAGTGGAGTAGATGGTGTTCCCCCTGAGGTCTTTAAAATACCTGAGTGTTTAAAGCTCATCTATCCCATCATAGTAGACATGTACCGAACAACAAGAGTCCCACAAGAAATGAAAACAAATAAGTTGGTGCCAGTTCCCAAGAAGGGCAACCTAACACTCTATGGTTCTTTTCGGGGAATCTCATTGATCTCGATTGCTGCAAAACTATACAATAGAATTCTATTAAATCACATCAGGGATCCCATTGAGAGACTGCTCCGTGGAAATCAGAATTATCATTTATGGTTATCAAAAAAGAAAGACAGGCATCTGGCTGTTATCTTTGTTGACTTCTTCAAGGCCTTTGATTCAGTCTCTCGCTCACGTATGTTCAGCATACTTTCATTATATGGGATTCCTGATGAAATTATTGCAGCAATCAGATCAGTATACGATGGTTCGACAACATTTGTGTCTACTGTTGACGGTGACACAGAACCATTTGAAGTGTTATGGGGCGTCCTCCAGGGAGACACACTTGCACCATTCTTGTTCATAAGTGTGGTTGACTATGTTCTACGCATGTCCTTAGATCATCATAATGATGATGGGGTGATGATAACTCCACCTACTGGCTCCAGAAGTCGAGGAAATCCTGCCAAGTACCTAACTGATCTAGACTTTGCTGATGACTTAGGAGTACTCTCAGAATCACTAGAGGGAGCCCAACGGCTCCTCAGCTCATTAGAACATGTTGCTTCTAGTGTTGGTCTTTTTATTAACTCCAGAAAGACCAAAATTGTCACAGTTAACTTTGAAAGTCCTCAGCAAGTCTCTGATCGGATGAGCATAAGCTCAAAGGATGGTATGCTTGAGCATGTGGACGACTTCTGTTACCTGGGATCATGGATCCGGAAGTCAGGTGAGGACCTTCGAATACGTAAGGGAAAGGCATGGGCGGCCTTGAATAGGCTTTCCAGGATTTGGAAGTCACCGATAATTAATCGGAAACTTAAGGTCCGATTATTTAGAGCAGCAGTAGTTCCAGTACTCCTCTATGGGAGTCCATGCTGGGCTCTAACTGCTGAGGACACCAAATCTCTGGATGGCACATTCACAAGAATGCTACGCCGGGTTCATTGTGTCAAGTACAATGCACACATCTCCAACCAGACACTATATAACATTGGAGGTGTCCCATTGGTTCCCCCAAGCTTGACACTAGAACAAAATGGCCTCCGCTTTGCAGGACATTGCTTTCGCCGTGAGGACCAACCAGTGCATAATCTTGTACTTTGGCAGCCTCATGGAGTGAATAAGCATGGTGGACAGCCCATGACTTTCTTGAGACGCATCTTAAAGGACACTGGCCTTGAAGATGCGGATGATCTAGCAAATGTCATGGGTGATAGGGAGTTGTGGCGCGCAATTTCGTCGACAAGCCGGCACAGCATTCTTAAAAATGCAGCTGCAATGCAGCATGCCGATCCTAGTAGTAGTACTAGTAGTAGTGAACCTCCATCCATCCTATACGTGTAGAAAGCTATGCCGGCTTTATAGACAAAACTGCGCAGACACAACCCCTATTCCCCCATGACTTGCGAGATTATCCGCATATTAAAGGCCAGTGCCCTTTAATGGGTGTCTTAAGAAAGTCATGGGTTGTCCAATTCTCAGCAATAGAGCCCCATAAAGGAGACTTACTGGTTCTACTGCTCATTTGAATAGCCGAATTTTAAGTATCCGATGTATTCTATTAGAATTCCAAATCCTGGACAGCCCCATTAATGCGGCCTATACCTACCACTTACGTATCCGAAGGTCTTCATCTATAACTTCCGGATGATCCATTATCCTAGGTAGCATAAGTCATCCACAAAGCACACCACCGTTAGAGTAATGGCCGTACGTTCGGCCATCTTCTGTAATGCATTTTCTGTATTTTCAGACGTTAACTGGAACAATATTAGATATTGCGTTCCGTTTTGGAGTAGGCCTACGCCTTGGAGATTATTTAGTTGCCTATAGTTGCAATAATTTTTGAGTGTGTGCATGGATTTTGCTCAAATTACTTGCAATTTTTTTTGCAAAAACTTGCAAATTACTATATTGTTATAGATACACTCCGAACGGAGTAAAATAATGACACATGGGGATTAGCATTAAAATTAATACAGTAGCAATAAATAAAATACAGTAAAATAACTAAATAAAATATTAACTATAAAAATACGTTTTATGGTTCTAAAACATAAATTAATTAATTAATTAATTAATTGTATTGAGCTTGTTTAGATCCGCTAAAGTGGGGCAGGGCAGGCATTGTAGTGCGTGAAAAAGTGATCCACAAGAGGCACCGCAGAACCTAAATACACATTTAGGTGATGGCTGATGGAACTTCTTGGCGCTGAGGCATAGTTTGTGGTGGAACCCGTGAGCTGTCATGCAGGTAATTAAGTGCCTGTTCTTTTGGCCTGAACGCTTTCATGTCGAGGTTTTAAAGGCGGGACCCAGAATGAATTGCCGCGCATCGAAACTTGCTTCTCGTTCAACACGGAAAGCTCGGTAGTTAGCTAACACATCGTTGTTGAAGACTGAGTTGTTTTTCGACACAATGTCTTCAACAAGTGACTTTTCATCAAGAAGATGGAGAGCTAGAGTTGAAAGCCGATGTATGTAGCGATAACATGCGTTTGATATGTGCTGTCTTTATTTTGTCTAAATCTTTTAGGTGTTGCAATTTGAGGTGATGGGCAATAGCATCAATTGCATATGTAGCCATTGGGGCAATTTTCATTCTAAATATTAGCAAACCAGTTTCCGTAGTCAGCAGTGGGAGATGATTTAGAGAACCAATCACAGCATAAGCGGATTTCATTTTTTCCTTGATGTGCAAGCTGAAGCCCAGGGAAGGTTTCAAGGTAACACCCAGATACTCATATTTGTTTGCTATGGTAACCAGTTTGCCACCATAATAAAATTTATCACAGAGACATAGACGTCCACCTTTTCTAAACTTTACTATCTTGGTTTTAGTGAGATTGACATCCATCCCATTAGCGATGCACTAAATTTGAAGCACGTTGAGAACGCGTTGGATGTCTTCGCGGTTGTTTGAGTAAAACACCAGATCATCGGCGTAAAATATGAACTTGATGAAAGCGGCTGCCGTTCGAATTGCTTCAGCGAGGTCGGCAATGTAAATGATGAAGCACGTTGGTGATAGTGAGTCACCATGAAAAACAAATTACTTGCAAATCATTTGTACTTCGATGGTCTCGATATGTAATAAAATCGATATGCAATACAATTAAAGATATTCCACCAAGAATATTTCATTCTTGGATCTTTGCAAGTTTGCAATCCTATTGGGTAATTTTTTCCTAGGAAAAAATAACTCCTCTCTCTCGATTTGGGGGTATATTCCAGAGAAAAGATAACAATTTAAGAATACAATTATTTATGTGATTATCTATAGTTATAACTCAAATAAACAACGAACCAACAATGAAAATTTACAAACCGAAATCTCAAAAAATATAAATTACAGTATTAGGTCGCATCAGAAAAATTACATTTTTAAGTACAGTAATTGTTGGCATTCAGAAAATTCTTATTCCCCGCTTTCGGATATAATTAATATTATTTTTAATTCTTCAGATTCCAAATATATAAAAACAATGGCAATTATATTCAAAGCAATTATCGCGCTATGCAGCGTTAGTGCAGCTGTGTACGTGGTTGAAGGGCAGGGTGAGACGTGCACCGACGGCGCAATAAGCTGCGTGTTTCAAGGAAATCAACAATGCGTGCCGCGTTGGTGGCAGTGCGACTCGATACCGGACTGCGACGACGGCTCGGATGAGACTGGATGCGACGCGGATTTCTGCACGGCTGAGGAATTCGCGTGTTACGACCAGGGTTACCCGTGCGTGCCGCAGGAATGGGTCTGCGATGGATTCCAGGATTGTTATACCGAGGCGACACCCGAGCCATCAGACGAAACTAGTTGTGAGACCTGCAAAGAAGGCGCGTCTAAGTGCGGAGATACAAACCAGTGTTTTAAAGACGAACACAAATGCGATGGTTACCCAGACTGCATCAATGAATTTGATGAACAGAATTGCCCCTAGGTTGGACATGGACATGGATTTCTGACAACGGACCCATTGTGTGTATAGCTTACAGGACTTACTAAACTTCATTTACCGGTTTAATTTTATCGTCCTTGGTTGAAGTGGTAATGAGTAAACGTGTAAAAAAGTGATATTTTCAATTTGTGAAATTCGGTTTAATTGAGAAATTAATAAAAGCAGATATTTTATGTGATTTGTTCAAATATGTTTGATGCACTAATCTTATTCTTTATTTTATACTCAATCCAAAACAACAATAATAGACAGATTGTGAGGGGGGGGGAACAGACATGGTCCATCCGGGGAATGTTGGAATTATAAGAGAACTAGAAAGCCGTGCTTTCTAGTCTGTGCGACGGGCTTTCTAGTTCTCTAGATTATCCACTAGAAAGCCCGCGGCCGAAGGCCACGGCTTTCTAGTGGATGATCTTCTTCACTATGTCAAACATAAATAAATAAATTAATTAACATAACTTAACAGAACAAAACGTCACATGATGAGCGTTCTCTCAAACAAACAGTCTAATAAAACCGCTTTACTTGGCAGCCCTTTAAGTAGAAGGCAATACAACTTAATTGAAACAGCGTCTGCCATAGTCTACTATGTTAAAGACTTCACCAAACGACTATCGCCCTGCCCACTTACTATGGTTACCATTGTGCATATGTAACACGTTCGTGGGACCTTCGCGCAGGACGAGGCCCAGTTATGAGTGTTCGCGCTTTTAGACCTTTAGCAGTTTAACCTGCCAATTTTAGGTGTCTTTTTGTATATCAATTATTTAATGTACTGAAGGTACATCAGCCGAAGCCAGCCTGTGCGCGACCATTCACCCATAGTTAAGGGAGACTGGATTCGGATGCTTTGATAGTGATTGCAGTGTAGACCTACTGTATTATTCGATTGATCGTTAATATATAATCTCTGACAATATATTTACTTTCGGGGAAATATTAACAGTTCCTTTAGGACGTGGCGCTTTAAGTATAAAACAGAGTTATGACTTATACTAATCACAACTGGATGGCTACTGAGTTTCGTAAAAGGCGCATTCTTTAGGAGATGCTTTATTAACCTTCACACTACTTCCCACGACTTCACACTACTGCGCACTGATCTGCCGACCGTCACTGAATTTGATCATATATAAGGAGGATCGCAACTGACACATGTAGGGATTATGAAATAGCATTCAATTCACACAAAACCACTATAATGTAAGTCGCAGTTGCTACCGGTAAACCTGTTCCTCTAACCTTTAGTAATCAAAGAGATTGAGGGTTTTATGATTATTCATCGGTATTCTCCAAATATATCAGCAATATATACCAACATAACACAGTAACACCAATTAATAACAGAATCAAATAATGCGGTGAACAGTCAGTATGTGTAGTTGAATCGCGTTGTGTGATGCCGCGATGTGGCGGTGTGCTGCGTGTGTTGCGTTAATAGTTTTACGTTCCTTTGATCAAAGCCATCTGATGTTTCTGAGGTTTAGGTCAAAGTCTGAAACTTCCACAGAAGTACAGAAGAATCCTAAGCCGGTGTTCTGGGCTTAGAAAGATACACACTGACTGAATTGCATGAGTTTCTATAGGCACTGTCCAAGATAAAATGAAAATAGCTCTGATTGGCCGAGCGAGCCTGAACAAAGAAAGCCAAAAGCTCCACGTCGACATATCAGCTGATAGATGTCGTCATCTGAACTACACTGTATTAAGAGTATTTTGGCGTATTGCGGCATAAAATGTGTTGTTATGTCCGCTAAAGTACACATACAGAAAAATGGCTTTTTATGTCCACTAAAACACCTACACAGTAAGAAAACGGCTTTTTATGTCCGCTAAAACACCTAAAGAGTACTTTGCGGGGAAAATGACTAGCTAGATCCGCAAAAGCCTTTACAATGAGATACAAATTAAAATTGAGCGACTGTATCACAAAATCAATATTTGACCATACCGACAATCAATCAAAGAAAGGGGGACAGTACGTGTTTAGCCCTTTTAATCTGCACCCCCCACCCCCCTTCCCTTCCTACCAACCAATACAAAACCGCGACATGTACCACCCAAGGGGCGGAAGGGTAGCATAAACTTATTTCCAATCACACGTTCAATATGCGAAGCCATGTGGTTTATAGGAAATATCGAGAATTCGAGAAAATCGAGAAGACGAGAAACTCGATCGAAATACCTGCTCATCCCAGTATCTGTCCGTAGTCACTGGACAGCTGCGGTTTATTCCCGTAGAACAGTAGAATTCCCGCAGCTTCCGACCCAATTCGACAACGAATTCGCCTCACACTTTCACGTGGCAGAGAACGTAATCCGATGCGATACACATCTGCCCGACTTTCAACAATTTCCCCCAGGCGATCCCAGGATCTGGCTGTCCGGGCCGCCGCTAAACCCAAATCGCAATCCTCATCGATTCGTCCAGTCGTCGACGTAAGTCGGACTCTTCCCACCGCACTCCAAGGTGGGTGGCCTGAGTGAGGCATGAGGAACTTGGCAGTGGCCCGCATTACGATCCGACCGATCGCCGTATTCCCAATGTAGTAAAAAAGAATCTTACTGACAAGCAAGCAATTCCGTAGTATTTATTCCTCAGTTAATCGCATCTTGGTGCCACTCGGCTGCTCGGGTCCAGATACATCGGACTGTCGGAAGCTGTTTAGATGAAGAAGTTGTTTAGATGGCAGGATGGCCTTGCCAACGACCAACGACCTGTAGACGGTACCGGTAACTCTGTACCACTGTAACTGTTAACAATACCGGTACCGTACTGTAATCCTGTAGTCTCCTAGCAACCAGCTGATGCCAAGCCTAATAATTTTTGGGGAGATTAATTTATTATAACCGTAAGACAGTTACACAGATGCTGAACGAAGACCCCACGCAAATTCAACTTGGAAAATTTTAAACTTTGGCCAGACTACATGTGTACCAAGTTTGGTTAAATTTCATTAACATTTGGCTGAGTTATTAACGTTTAAAACAATTTAACGACAGAACGACAGAACAACAGATCGACAGAACGACAGAACAACAGATCAACAGACACACCGATTGAGTTAGTGGTACCTGTATGCTAAGCTCGCTTACTTTCGTCGCTCGCCCCACATATGTTACCACTGTGTGTGTATATGTAACATATGTGGTATAAGACCAGTCCACAGACGGAAGTAATTTAATTAATTCGTGTCTACTGGTTGGCGTTTGATCTTGAACCACAATAGGTAAAACCCAATATAGTAAGTAGATGGGTTGCAGACGTTTGGTTAAGTCTTTAACATGATAGACTATGACAGGCGCAACAACTAAAAAGGTAAATAAACACCAACTAACGGCAGCCACCAATATTACAATTCTACAGTTATTGCTAAGCAACAAGTTGTGGGGCAAGCCGCGAAGTGAGTATAAGGTTATAGTATTTATAATATTATTTTTAATTTGATTATTCTACTTATATGGGGAGGGGCGAGCCATGAAGTGAGTGAAAGCATATAGGTGTCATTGGCGAGTTGTCTTATCATCGTCTGTCATTGTCATAAATTTTTGATTGCTAATAACTCAGTTATTTCATGATTCGATGAAAAATGGGGCGGGCCATGAAGCGAGTGAAGCCTTAGCATATGCGTACCATTAACGAGTTGTGGGGGCAAGCTAAGAGGAAGTAAGGTTATTGTATTTATAATATTATTATTTCACTTAAATCCGTCACCATTTCTATTTTAAAATTTCTCCCACCACCTCACCCGTTTATCCCGCTATCGACATCTGTCCAATCTTCATCATCCCCCACATCATCGCCTTCGCCACCACCATCCAACATCTCCAACATTCCCAACAACATTTCGATTTACTCCTCCATCGCTTTCTCCTGTGCACATCTCTCCGCCTCCTGCGCTCTCCTATCTCCCTCAGCCTCCATTTCCAACTTCCAATCTTCTCCGCACACACTTGTTCTTTTTCACCTCTTCCTCCAAATAATAATTTTTCTCTATCTCTTCCCACTCATTCCTCGGATTCAACAATCTCTCCACCCGCGCTTCTTCTTTCAAACTCTCGCCACCAGTATCATTTCATTCTCCTTATCAACCTCATCCACCACAATCTCATTTTCTCCCTCCTCCTCCTTATCAACCTTATCCACCACAATCTCATTTTCTCCCTCCTCATCCATGTATAATAAATAAAATAAATATGTGTATAATAATAAATGTATAATACTATAAATAAATAAATTTATATAACATTTTAATAATATTTATTTCAATCGATAATTCATTATGCTAACAAATAATTTAACAAAATAAAATTTTCCACCACAAAATAATAAATATTATTTAACCATTTCTGGCTCGTTACAGCGACACTGCCTACGAACGCGGTCTATTTATATAATAAAGTTTCTACCGCTCGAAGATTCACACTGAATGTTTAATCTTCTTTATTTGAGGTTGCCCATCAGTCTCAATCTCATTGAAAATGTCTTCATCATCCGTATCATTGACAATGTCCTCTTCAAAGTCGCTGATATCTTCATACACATAGCTAGGTGTTTTATTCGCGATGAGATCAATTTTTTGCTTAAGCGCTTGTTCTTTTATGGCTTGAGGTGTTTTCATCTGAGCACTCACACCCCCAATGAGGGTATCAATATCCTTATAATCATTCTTTTTTTCAGCGCTGTCTCCCCATTCATTTTCCGCAATCGTTGGCAACCAGGTTTTGTTCTCACCCATTTTCTTAGCGGTGACTTTTACTGCCTCGGGCGTCTTCAGCTGACTAGCGTTGTTTGGCATTTCCACTTTCATTAGTTCCTCGTCCACTAATTCATCAATCGTAGCCTCAACAACTAACTTTTTAATCGGTAGAAAGTCACACCCAGTCGTGTACTTCTGTAATTCCTTAATTATCTTGACATTTGTGTTGTTTCGAGGGATGAAAATAACCTTGGTGTTGAAGTTGTGGGACAAATATATCCCGTTTTTGTTAATGATCGATGTGTGTGTACCTTATACTAACCTCATCGATATTCTCCTTAACATTCTTATCTATATTAAAGTCGAGCAAACATAATTGATCCACTCTGAGATTCAACCCATTGTAATATAGAACACCCTTCCGCTGTCTACCTATATCATCCACTTCCCAAACGCCGACAAATCGTGGTCCTTCAAAATTGTAGATATATCCAATGTACCCACAATCTTCAAACTCCATAAAATTATCATCGTGAATTTCCTTCTTCTTTGGTTCAATACGGGAAAGAACGACTTTGCCGTAGATGTTTTGTAAGACATCTAGAATTCTTCGAGAGATAAAGATTGATTCACTGTTTTTCCCAATGCGTAAGTACGCATGATTTATTGGTATTATAAACAAATTATCTCTGGTGTATTCCTTGTAATATTCAACAGCTATTTTCGTATAATTGAGGAAGTCAAATAGGAAATTTATGTTCTGGTAAGTAAGACTTACCGATCCTTGCATGATGTTGCGGCCTTTGTTGGCATCACCCCAACGGTTGAATCAAACGTATTTCCCATTAAATGCTTTTATTTCTATTCCTTCCTCCAAACACTCGAGACTCCACAAACTCTTAGCTGTAGCCACTGATACGTATGGGGCGAGTGCACTGCTAGTAGAGCTACCGCTTAATGGCATCATTTTTGGTTGTGATGGTTTCACAGATTCCATCAACAAATTTTGTGAAATATGTGAAATATTAAGTGTAAAAATAAGCAATAATATTGCGCTAAACAATGTGTGAAAAATATGAAATAATGAATTAACCCGAATGATGAAATAAAGTATTTTATGGCGTATTTATAATAGAATGATGGGCTATCTGGATATCGGGTTTATTTTAACCACTCAACCAGTTTAATCGCTATAGTCCTGTGAGAATTTTTTTTGAAAAACTTCCCGAATTTCAATGGAAATATTTATTTACGCTTAAATTGGTTGACATAAGTGGTAACAGCTTTGCGCCGGTGATTTTTGTGTCCAGCATAAATTTCTATACCTACCCATATACCGAATTTCCACAGAATATTAGAGCGAATGACGTTTTAAAAGACACACCCATTATAAATATACCCATTGGCCAAAATATTATTGATTAAGCGGTATGACAATGTCAGGGCAGCTTGAGTCTATAGATAAGATCATTTTTTCAAATATATTATTCATTATTTCGTTTCTTTTCAGAATTTTTTTAGGAAAAATAAACCGTAATAAAAAAATGTTTCCAATAATACAAGCTGAAAATAGTTACTGCGGGCCTAATTCAATTATTCTGATAAAAATTGAATTGTTAACCCCAACAGCTCGAGCGCCTGTATGCGGATCATATAATCCCGCTGGGATTGACATATATAGCGCTGTGAATAGAACAATAGAGCTGCACTCGCGAATGTTAATTGAGACCGGTATTAAAATATATTTACCCACCAATTATCTTGGAAGAATTACACCGACTTTTACCTTAGCAAAAATTGGAATCGATGTGGTCGAATGTGTTTTGGATTCGAGCATTGCACGCGGTAATATAGATCAACTTGTAATCATATTGGCTAACAACACATCCAAAGAATACGTTGTTACATCAGGTGATAAAATGTGTCAGCTTGTATGCCAACAATATAATGCGCCAATACTCTACGTTCCTAAAATTTATTCGGATGATTATTTCGGACTTTTACCAATGAATTTAATGTCGTATGGGAAGGAGATTAATTCGGCATTTCACCATACATATTAAATAAAGGGAAAGATAAAGGGAAAGATAAAAGGAAAGATATACTGCTGTACTATGGTAGTACCTGCCTAACCTAATACTGCCTACCCTATTGCTGTATTGCCTATGGCTGCCAATTTATCAGATAACAGACTACAGTTTAACAACAATAGTAGATTACATGCACTTACAAACAAAGAACTGAAAGAGGAGCTAATTAGGCGCAAGCTGCCTAGCTCTGGAGCTAAGGCCACTCTTTTGTTGCGATTGCAAACATACGCAAATGAACATTCCCATTACCGGTACCTTGGAACCGGGTTTGGAAAACATCGAGATACAAACACCGTGAACGCTAACGATTCTCACGATAGCGACTCGGACGTTGAAACAAGTACGATGACGAGTTGCAAAAAGAAGTACAAGTAGGACTATCGAGTTCAGTCGTCTTAGGCGGAGCAGTGGAACTAACTGGTGAGTCACAATCCCTACCGGTTACTACTGCAGATAGACCGGAACCGGTATCACCGTTGTCTGTCGCCTACTGTACTCCTCAATCCAACAACCGCTCAGATACTGGAATACATATCAATACAGTCAGAGTGAAACCGTTACCCGACTTACTGCATTCAGTCTGACCAGGGAAACAGACTACCAATCTTCATACAACCAACACCTGTTAGACGATCTACTTCAACGTGTTAATACACCAGAGATGGTTCTGACACAAATGAAAGCCATACGCCGAGGAGACATGATTCGAATATCACAACTTGAGGACAAGATTGAAAGAATAAACAATCAACCTAGGTCCACTGATAATGTAAACGAAACAGTAAATGATGGCGGTATCGGTACAGTTAACTCCAACTCATCCATAAATTACCAAGAAGTACCGGTTGTTTATTTGGAACCTCCAGTACCCTCGCGAATGTCCCTCCGCCATGGGCCTTTGGCCTCATGTTTGTTTATGTATTACTACATGTAGGATAGTTTTGGCATGGCCCTACCTGGCCTTACGGTTTGGTTTTTCATCTTACCGGTACGTCTGTCAGTTGACGCTTGAGCAACACTACTGCTGTATTGCATTACCAATATACCTTCAGGTCTTACTGCCTTACCTGTTGTGTTTTCACCTTGTAGCAGAGTCTGATAGTGGACCGATTAAAACTTCATCTGGGCGGACTATTAAAAAACCCGATTATTATTATTAGCTATGCAGTATAATGATCTTGTATCTGATGTTGTAGGGTTATTAACTGTTATTGGTTTTAGGCCTACTTACTGCACTACCGTAGCCTACAAACTGCTGTACTGTGCAGCACTATAATGTTACCGCTAGCGGGAAATAATTCCTACAGGCCTATATATTTTTGCAAACTGCAATAGTTACCGGTTTATAGTTAATATGTAAATGTGTCAATACTTGTGAACATTAGCATCAGCATCGCATCATCAAACGGTAGATTCATGGTCAAATGTCTGAATGTACAGATGTAACAATTAAATATAACTGATTATAGACTGAATGGTTGACAAGTATGACTTTTCTTGGATTTTACTTTCATTAATAAAATGAGTTTTATTAAACTCGATACATTCACAAGTAACTAATGTTATTGATATTAACTAGTCAGTTTATTTTGCTGCAATCCGCTTCCGTCAAGCCTACTTCCTAATGATACGGATACCGGTCTCTTTTTAATTGAAGTATCTGGACCTGCAGTTTATTTTTATTGTGGGCCGTTTCCGTTAGGCCTACTTCTTAACGGTACGGTACCGGTACTAAACTGGTAATAATATGGCGCAGTCACCATATTATCTGAAGTCAGACAGACGGGCTGATTTACCCGCTCTGGAAGACATTGGCAATCTGACGCCATTGGAGTTGGATCGTTGTTTGGAAGAGAGAGGTCTCTTGTGTTCCGGAACTACTGGAGAAAAACGGAATCGCTTGAGAGTCTTCCTCGCCTTAGACCAAAGTAATGACGATATTGACAACTTTAATTTTGGATTTGCAGATTCGCAATCCACTGAGCGACCTGGTTACAATTTGAGCCAGGTTTTCTCACCAATCCAACGTAGTCCATATAATATTATTAATCCCTTAGCGCATCCACCATCTATTACAACAAGTAGGCCTACAACTGAATTCAGTGCGATTGCTACCGGTACCGGACCTGCCACCGGTACCGGACCTGCCACCGGTACCGGACCTGCTACCGATACCGGACCTGCTACCGGTACCGGACCTGCTACCGGTACCGGACCTGCTACCGGTACCGGGCCGCTGGAATCAGCTATGATGACCCAATTCTTCAATATGCAAATGCAGCTGGATGAACAAAGAGAACGTCGAGAACGAGATCGGAGGGAACAGGATCGCAGAGATTTACTGTTGTTGTTTCAAACAATTAACAGAAAACCCCAACCCCAACGTACATCCTCTCCAATTAATGGGCAAGGGGGATCTCCTTTAAATGATTCTGGTGGTTTATCCTCTGTATCCAATTCAGCTGAAACAATTGAGAATAAATTTAGGTCAATAATGTCCCATCTTCAAGAATTATATGCAGAAATGGATTTTGATATTGATCCTTATGAAATGGATGTGCATGTTTGGCAGCGTCGTATTGATGATGCTACTGAGGAACTACAGGATGCTGATAAATTTGTAAACAAGCGTCTGTTTTCATTGGAAAATGAGGAACTTAAAAATGATTTATTTGAAGATTTTCAGCAGTTTAAACACCGGTTTAGACAATTGAAGCACAGAATAAACTCAGTGATGTTTCAGAGGAAACAAGATATTGAGGAATCAAATCAAATTGATGAATATATTCGTCTAGCTAAACCCTGTTGGTTAGCTGTTAGGAGAGTAAATGAACTCTCTGAAGATGAAAAAGATCCAAATGCACTAGATTTCGATCTACGTTCTATAGAAAAACGTCTCGAACAGTGTGAAGGATTTATTACACATAAAATGTGTAAATCTGCAATAACAAAAATTGATCAACGTCATTCAGAACTGCTGGAGGACATAAATAGTCTTCGTCAAGCAATAGGTCGCTATAAAACATTTACCCAAGTGAAGCGTGATGCCGATAAAGAGGAACGAATGCGAGGTGGTCTACCTAGTGGTGTAGACATACCAAAATTCGATAGTTCCTATTCAGAATTTCCATGCTGGTTTTCAAAATTCGAGGCTATAGTAGGCAATAATGACAAGGTAAGTAATTTCTACAAAATGACATACTTAAAGAAGGCATTAGTAGGAAAAGCTGCTACCTGTATTATTGATATGGAAATATCTGCGAACAATTATAAACTGGCTCTTGAAAGTGTTAAAAGGTTTTATGGCAAGGAAAGAATTGTTGTAAAACATTTAATCAAAAAACTTCAGAACTTATCAAAAGTTACTGATGAAGATAATATTTCTGCATTGCGAAAGTTATGTGATTCAATACAAAATGTCATGTTGGATCTATCTAAATACCATTTAACTGTTGACAACTTTCTGCTATCTTCCATGGAAACATTATTCCCTGAAAAAATTCGGGAAGAATGGGAAAAGGAAGTTGATGACAAGCATATAGATGGTGCAATGCCCACATATGAGGAATTTATTTCTTGGTTGCAAACTCTGGTAGCACGGAAAGATGTTACGAGAGATGAATGCAATAAGAAAGACACTCATAATAATAATAAAGATGATAAAAAACCTTTGAAAGAAAAGGATAGAAAGTTTTCTTCTCAAACATTAGCAGTAAGGTCTGATAGTGGGACTAAGCCAAAAGGATTTAAGGGATCTGGTTCATACTCTAAGAACTGGGACAAGTCAAAAGTGGATACTGATAGAGGTACTGCTAAAGTTGAATACAAGTGTCCACTTTGTGAGAAAAAATGTCGGTTTTTATCATCTTGTTATAAATTTATTCAAGCTACTACAGCTGAAAAAAGGCAAATAGTTGCTGATAAGGGAGCATGTTTTTTATGTACTGGTCTGAACCATATCAAGAAGGACTGTCGTAGACCAGATGAATGTGGTGTTGAAGGCTGCATAGACAAGCACCATCCCTTACTGCATGTTGATAAGAAGGCTATAATGAATTCTGGTAGTCATAAAGTAACAACACAAGCTATATCACTTGGAGTTAAGGCTGACCTTAAAACTCAATTTATCACTCCAACAGCTAAGGTAATGCTTATGCCATTAGATAATGGAACTCCCTGTGAAGTGCGTGTGGGATTTGATAGTTTTTCCCAAGTTTCTTTTATTCGAAAATGTATTGCCCAATCTTTAGATCTGAACATTGTGTCAACTGAAGAAATGGAAGTAACAGGTTTTGGTAAATCAACTATTGTTGAATATGCAGATATAGTTGAGTTTGGATTATGTTCCAAAACCGATTCAAGTTTATACTTTAAAATGAAGGCAGCGTCATTTCCCGATTTCTGTAAGGAAATTCAACCCTTGGCTATTAATTTAGAAAGGTGTACACATCTGCAAGGTCTACTTTTTGCTGACGAATTTCCACATGGCTATGAACAGCTGGACATTTTAATTGGAATGGATTATTTCTTTCAATTTATTACTGGCGATATTATTCGTCACCCTTCTAACAATGAAGAGCACCGAATGCAGACTGGACAGACTGATGAGGTTCTGATTAAGGACATGGGGGGCGGTTGGCGACTCGCCCTCGCGTCAGCAGATGATAGTGGCAATGGTGGAATTGGTCTATTGATGAATCCAACTGCACATTCAGCATTGGACAAAATAGACCAAATCTCTAACCGCATCATCCGTTGCCACTTCTCATGTTCTGGAAGACTGGCTAAGAAGTTTCCTAAGGTGGTTCTGATTGTGTGCTACTCTCCAACTAGTGTTGCCCCTGTAGAGGAGGTGGAAAATTTCTACCACAATCTACAAGCAGCAACTGATGGAGTGGATCAGCATGCATTCTTAACATTCCTGGGAGACTTTAATGCAAGTCTGCATCAATCACCTACATCGCCCTGGGTCTATAGCAATAGTGTTAACCGAAATTCTGTCCATCTTCAGGATTTTATCTCTGGAAATGGATTGTTTTCGGCTGGAACCCAGTTCAAGAAGCGAACTGGAAAGCTATGGACTCATAGTGGACCCAGTGGTCACAAGTCCCAGATAGACCATATTCTGTTTCGTAGGAAATACAGGAGCTCTATACAAGACTGTAATGCATTTACACTTCGACCCTTCTCCAGTGATCACCGCCTTATTGTGGCCAAGGTAAGACTTAGTCTGCGTGCTAGCAGAACAACGAAATCTGCCTTGCCACGGCATTACTGGTCCTCTCTGTTGCAACAGCCAAGTGTGAGATCCAGCTTCACACTACAGCTGAGCAACAGGTATGAGGCTCTTGCCTCTGAGGCGGCAGATCACTGTGAGGGCTATACTGCCTTTACAGAAGCAGTTAAGTTAGCAGCTGCAGAAACAGTTCCTGTATACCCTCGAAACAGGAAAAGGGCCCCCTGGACTGACAACAAAATTCAGAAGTGCCGAAATGACCTTCATAAGGCGCAGAAAGAGTCCCGACTCAAACAGACTACAGCGGCCAAGAATGCAGTTAAAGCTGCATCTAGGTCCCTGAACAGGCAGTACTCTGTTAATCTACAGGAGCTAATAAACCAACAGGTTGATGCCATCAATGATGCTGATGACAGCAGGCAATCATCCCAGGCATGGAAATCGATCAATCTGCTCACTGGGCGGAAAAGCCAACCAACCACCAAGGTTAAGGCTGAATCACCAGCCGATCGCCTCAATGGTTGGAAAGCCCACTTTGAAAAGCTCCTCAATAATGACAGGGTATTGCCTGATAACTTTATAGAAGTAAAAGTGTCTGAGTCTGTACTCCCAGATATTCCCATTGGCGATATCTCCTTTGCAGAAGTGAAGGCTGCTGCAAAGAGCATTAAAACCAATCGTGCCAGTGGAGTAGATGGTGTTCCCCCTGAGGTCTTTAAAATACCTGAGTGTTTAAAGCTCATCTATCTCATCATAGTAGACATGTACCGTACAACAAGAGTCCCACAAGAAATGAAAACAAATAAGTTGGTGCCAGTTCCCAAGAAGGGCAACCTAACACTCTATGGTTCTTTTCGGGGAATCTCATTGATCTCGATTGCTGCAAAACTATACAATAGAATTCTATTAAATCGCATCAGGGATCCCATTGAGAGACTGCTACGTGGAAATCAGAATGGGTTCCGTAAAGGTCGTGGGACCATGGAGCCCATTTTGGCACTTAGAAGGATAATTGAAGAGTTATCAAAAAAGAAAGACAGGCATCTGGCTGTTATCTTTGTTGACTTCTTCAAGGCCTTTGATTCAGTCTCTCGCTCACGTATGTTCAGCATACTTTCATTATATGGGATTCCTGATGAAATTATTGCAGCAATCAGATCAGTATACGATGGTTCGACAACATTTGTGTCTACTGTTGACGGTGACACAGAACCATTTGAAGTGTTATGGGGCGTCCTCCAAGGAGACACACTTGCACCATTCTTGTTCATTATTGTGGTTGACTATGTTCTACGCATGTCCTTAGATCATCACAATGATGATGGGGTGATGATAACTCCACCTACTGGCTCCAGAAGTCGAGGAAATCCTGCCAAGTACCTAACTGATCTAGACTTTGCTGATGACTTAGGAGTACTCTCAGAATCATTAGAGGGAGCCCAGCGGCTCCTCAGCTCATTAGAACATGCTGCTTCTAGTGTTGGCCTTTTTATTAACTCCAGAAAGACCAAAATTCTGACAGTTAACTTTGAAAGTCCTCAGCAAGTCTCTGATCGGATGAGCATAAGCTCAAAGGATGGTATGCTTGAGCATGTGGACGACTTCTGTTACCTGGGATCATGGATCCGGAAGTCAAGTGAGGACCTTCGAATACGTAAGGGAAAGGCATGGGCAGCCTTGAATAGGCTTTCCAGGATTTGGAAGTCACCTAGAATTAATCGGAAACTTAAGGTCCGATTATTTAGAGCAGCAGTAGTTCCAGTACTCCTCTACGGGAGTCCATGCTGGGCTCTAACTGCTGAGGACACCAAATCTCTGGATGGCACATTCACAAGAATGCTACGCCGGGTACATTGTGTCAAGTACAATGCATACATCTCCAACCAGACACTATATAACATTGGAGGTGTCTCATTGGTTCCCCCAAGCTTGACACTAGAACAAAATCGCCTCCGCTTTGCAGGACATTGCTTTCGCCGTGAGGACCAGCCAGTGCATAATCTTGTACTTTGGCAGCCTCATGGAGTGAATAAGCATGGTGGACAGCCCATGACTTTCTTGAGACGCATCTTAAAGGACACTGGCCTTAAAGATGCGGATGATCTAGCAAATGTCATGGGTGATAGGGAGTTGTGGCGGTGCAATTTTGTTGACAAGCCGGCACAGCATTCTTAAAAATGCAGCTGCAATGCAGCATGCCGATCCTAGTAGTAGT